>JAVTVY010023702.1:0-86633 GCA_036873755.1 Hanleya hanleyi
AGGTTGTAACGAATGACCCTTTTGGCTGAACTGATTTCATACGTGTCGTCATCGATGACCTCCACGGACCGAAACAGGGGAGAATTGACCTTTTTGCGGGCCTGTTGGGTGGTACAGATGTTCACGTTCACGTGCTTATCTTGGTTAGTGACCGTTTTGCCATAATAGCCATTGCCCGTCAATTTCCACGATTCCCCGATGATGGCCTTACTCGGATCTTGATCGCCTTGACGACGGGCAGACGTCACGATGTCGGCATTCCCCGCAAAACAGGCGCTGGGTACGTACTGTAAGACTTGGTACACGCGCGTGACTTCCAGACCGTGGCTGATGTACCACTGTAGTAGCGGAGTGCCCAGCAAGATTTTCTCTACCCAAATACTGTCAATCAACATCCGTCGAGGTCGAGGCAAACACTCGTGTTGCTCAGCATAGGCACCCATGGTGTCTCCAATGTCATCCCGATCCACCAGTGTGTTCTTGAAAATAGGTAGGCACTGGGCGAAGAGTGGCTTGAGAGTGTCGGGAACATGCAGATCACATTCGACAAAGCCGTAGAGGTCCCCGGAACGAATGGCGTCGAACATCTGTGGCAGACTCAGGAGTCGCCGACGACTGAGAGGGTACTCGCGCGCTTTAAGGAAACGGCGTAAATGTGGGAGGGCCTGCCACATGGTGTGAAATTCACACTGCCACATTTCGATGAGGTGGTATCCCCTCTCTTTGATGTAATCGCCGTTCTCCTGGACTTCTTCCCGTAATTCTTCCGCCGATTTCCCACGTCGTTGGTTGAAGCGTCCAGCGCTGAAATGACATTCGTGGCCGTGCCAATAGCATCCATAAAACTGGAATACGGTCGGTGTTCTACCCACAAGGGCAAACCCATCGACGGGGAGTCGACGATCTCCTATGCGCTTCTCTGTGGTGTTGGTCTGATGACGTATGGAAATTCCCCGTCGATAAGCTTCCCAGTCCAACCACTGGTCGGTCTGATGACGTATGGAAATTCCCCGTCGATAAGCTTCCCAGTCCAACCACTGGTCGGCGAGATGTTTGTAGGGGTTGCGTTGCGGTGTGAAATGTTGACCTTCCGCCAACCAGCGCGTATAATGACCGCTGGGCATGGGCTGGGCAAGGGACCACAGGTACAGGGCATTGGCATCGAATCCGATGATCTTAGCACAGGGTTTCCCACCGGGGAGAGTGGTGACGTCCTTCTCGTGGTAGCGGTGAAAAATAAGACTGGGCCCGCCGACGATGTTCTGTTTTAGACAATCATACATGTCCGCGTCTTTTTGGTGTATCAGCGAAAAGTATGTGGGACAATCTTGAAAAAGATGGCGAAGCGCCAGACCCGGTAAACTCAAGCACTCCTTGAATATGTCGACCTGCATCTCACGACGAAAGAGGTGAACCATTTTCTCGGCCGCTTCGAGGAAAGGAACCACATCTAAGTTATTATACCATATCAGGAAATCTCGCAAGGTCTGCATGTGTTGGTCGTTCCATACCTGCTGTAGTTCCCGGTACGTGTCTTCCGAACATTCCAATTGTTTCAAATCGTCAAAGAACGCGTCCCGGGGTGGCAACTGTGTTTCCTCCAAGCGGTCGAGCGTCGATATATACGTGTAAGGGAACCTCCCTTTGGTTTGTGCGCAGTCATACACCTTCACCCACTGATCATAGCTATAATTGGGAGCTAAGTAGTTCCGTACATCCAGGAAATGGAGTGACGTGGTAGTGAAGGCCATATGATTATTGATCTTCTTGGTGACGGACTTGATGGTATTAGCCTGGGCCAAGTAAGGGTAGAGAAATTCCTTCACCATGTTCAAGTCGTATCGCCCCGAGTTGAAGCCAAGCACAGGTAACTGGCCTAGGTATTGTAGGAAGCGGGCTTTCAATTTCTCCGCATACGGTTTAGGTAAAGGTACATCCTGCGACTGAATGGGTTCCGGCTCCTGGGTGTCCGACTCGGACTCGGACTCTGACTCTTCATCGTCACTAAACGATACACCTGGTATAGGAATCCGGTCGTCCAGTTGGTCCAGTACGTCCTGGAACTTGGACACCAACAATTCCGTACTGGCCGCACTGACTTCCTCTAAATACTCCATCATGCGGGTAATCAACTCATGGGAGTCCCCGGTGGACACGAAACAGACAGGTGCAGCGTCATAGCCGGGTACGTTGGTGGAAATGCTCACACTGAGGGGAATATGGCGCTGCGTCCACTGCCTTTTCGCTGAGAACATGTCCATGGGCTCCAACAGGGCCTCGAAATCGTAACACGCCCGGTAGGGAAAATAACGGTCCTGTTCCGGTATGACAATCCCTTCATCAGCCAGTTCCTCGAAGATGGTGGGCGTATTATGATACACACCACCAGGAAATTTGCGCTTCACACTGTTGTCACAAATCTTTTCGTGTCGATGTAAAAGCCCAGAGTGGTGAAACACCCGATGGCATTGGGCACAACTGTAAGACTGGGCGTACAGGCTCATATCGTAGATGAGGGGAAAATGACTCACCCCATTGTCGTCGAAGACATTGACTTTCATTGTAGAAGCATACCGTTCTGTTGAGCGATGAACCAATTCAGCCACAAATATGTCATCCTCGCATCGTAATCGGTATACAAAGATATTGATGCTGAACAGAGTTTCCACGACATCCAAATACTTAAAGGGGACTCCACGGAACTGCCGCTCATCCAGGTCTTGCTCCTGTAAATACTGTCTCCAATAGCCATTGGCCACTTTCTCACAACGCTGGGGATCACACTCGTCCAGATGCACGGCCAAACACCGAAACAGACATTTCCGGTCTTTGTAGAGACTACCCCAACCTCCCGTTAACGCATACAGTCCTTTTCGATGAAGCAGCCAAGGTGGAAGAATGACAGGAGCGCCGATAGGATGATCTCTCATTTTGGTGACGAAAAATGTGACGTTGGTGACCATTTCTACAAGCCATTTGGTACTGGGGCGTTGCAACCGGGCCCATTCCAACGGGTCCAACGTAGTCAGTTGGTCGATGAGTGGCTCCAGAGAAATTGCATCCGTCACCGTGAAGGGTTGATAAAACACATAGGTATTATTGCTGGGATAAAAATACCGCAACTGGTCCGTCTCTTTGTGCCGTAAGATGTAGCCGAATGTGATATTCAACTTGAACGCTGTCACCCGGTCTGTGAAAATGTTCTCGGCGTAAGTAGAAAGATACGTGAGGTCCTGCAGCCGAAAGTTATACAAGTCCAATAGACGACGGTGACGGTGAAAACAATGGCGTATGGTGGTCCAGTGACGTCGATAAATCTCACTCACACGCTCGTCTTGGGGTAAGACTTCAGCCGGAGGCGCTCCTGGATCCCCTGGAAAATCTTCTCCACGTCTCATGCTGCAGTGAGGCTCAGGCAAGTAGCTCCTGTCGTCAGAGTGGTTCAGGCTGGTCAGGTAGGCTGGTCAGGCAGGCAGGCTGGTCAGGTAGCTCCGTTCGGCAGGCCAATGATTGCAGCAAAACCCTAAAAATTTCCACTTTTATACGTTTTTTCGTGACATTCGGGTGTTTTCGGTAACCTCCGTGTGTCTTCGGTGACCTCCGTGTCTTTTCGGTCACCTCCGTGACTCTTCGGTGATGACATTCGGGTCTTTTCGGTGACCGCCGTGTGTCTTCGGTGACCGTGTCTTTTCGGCCACCTCCGTAACTCTTCGGTGATGACATTCGGGTCTTTTCGGTGACCTCCGTGAGTCTCCGTTCACCTCCGTGTCTTTTCGGTCACCTCCGTGACTCTTCGTTGACCTGTTCGGGCACCTTCGTGACATCTTGACGGACCTCACCGAAAAAACACGGACCTCACCGAAGAGACACGGAGGTGACCGAAGACACACGGAGGTGAACGATATTGTGGGGAAAACCCACAGACAAGTCAGTACATCTCCTATCATGTTCCCATGGACCTGACCGAAGAAACACGGAGGTGAACGACATTGTGGGAAAAACCCCAGTACATGCTCCGCTCACCGAAAAGACACGGAGATGAACGACATTGAGTCCCCACAGACAGGTGAGTACATATCCTATCATGTTCACAGGTCACGCCCCATTCACCCAGACCGGAAGTGACGTCATACGGCAAGGTCACGCTCCATTCACCCAGACCGGAAGTGACGTCATACGGGACTGGTGGCGCCCCCTGGCAGAAAAAGGGGAACCAAGAGTTACCTCCCTGGAAAACCGCTCTCGTCCCGTGTTCTATATACTACTCACGGAATTCCTCAACAGACCGTTCCAACAGTTTCTGAAAGCCCGGAAGGTGTTTTTCTTCCATACGTACACCGAGACCAAGGCGTCCGTGGTGGAAAGGTTCAACAGGACATTCAAAGGCCGCATGTATAAATATTTCACCTATAAGAATACAAGGCGTTACATCGATGTTCTCCCGAAACTGGTGAGGGGTTACAATCGAGCCTATCACCGGAGTATAGAGAGAGCCCCCATTACCGTGACCCAACGCAATGAAGCCCAAGTCCGCGTGTCTTGTACCCCAGGCCATCGCAGCGAACGACGAAGGCGGTGTACAAGGTCGGGGACCCTGTACGGATCAGTAAAGTCAAGGGCAAGTTCGAGAAAAGTTACTTGCCCAACTGGAGCGATGAGCACTTCCCGATTAAACGGCGCCTACCCCGACAGCAGCGAGTCTATGAACTGGAAGATCTTCAAGGGGAACCGTTGCTAGGGACGTTTTACGAGACGGAATTACAGCCCGTCGTAAAAACACAGCAAGACTACTACACGGTGGAGCAGATTTTGAAAACAGAACGTCGACGTGGCAAACTGTTTCATTTCGTCAAATGGCAAGGCTGGCCCAGTTCCTTCAATTCCTGGGTCGCGGCCAACCAGGTGAAACGACTATAAAGGCAGACACCACTGCCGTCATCCTTCATTCCACGTTCGACCACGGTGCTATGGACAAACAGCAGCTGCCTCTGAACACAGCGTCTCCCAAAACGCGCAAAGCGCAAGTGGGCTTTGTGGTGATATTGCTAACCTTGCTGAGTGTGTTGTACGGAGGTGTGTTTTACGACGTAGCCTATGTCAGCACTCTACTTAACCAACTTAGAACTGCAGCCGCCGGTCAAACCAGTCTACAGATAGCACCAGTCAACCCCGTATCGAGCCCAGTCATCACCACCACCACACCACGTGTACAAGCCACACCAAGTATACATTCAACACCTACACCAAGTACACCCACTACGTTTGAAAACCCACCGGATTTCATCACTCAAAGTGAACAGACAACGACGACCGACGTTGTAGCCACCACCACTCCAGTTCACTCGTACCAAATTTACAAGAGCGGGTTACCACGACAGCAGATACACCTCGAACCATGGACCCTCGGTGGCAGCATCCCTTCACTTGCGTCATCGCAGGACCGACGGGCTCAAGCGAAACGCACTCAGGAAGCTCCTTCAACACGCCGACAGCACGATCACCCCACCCATTGCCCGAGTCGTGTGGTGTTACGGAGAATGGCAGGCAGCGTATGCAGCAATGGCCCACATCACGTTCGTGGAAGGCCTACCCAACCTGGCCGATTTGGAACCTGACACCTTGGTGGTTCTGGATGATCTCATGGCGGAGACGGATGCGCGGGTCTCCCAACTCTTTACCAAAGGCAGCCATCATCGACGGCTCAGCATCATCTACATTGTGCAGAATCTGTTGAGTAAGAACTAAGAACATCGGAACATCAGCTTAAATGCCCACTACCTGTTGGTCTTCAAAAACCCGAGAGATACCACTCAACTGCTGCACCTGGCGGGACAGATGTATCCCGGCCGCACACCGTTTGCGTTGGAAGCCTTTAAAGATGCCACAACCCCTCAGCACGGGTATATGCTCTTCAACCTCAAGCAAGCCACCCCCGACCACTTTCGACTACGGACCGGCATCTTTCCCGGAGAGACCCACCACGTGTACATGCAAAAATAATGTAAACACATCCACAGTGGCACCCCCAGCTGGAGTGTGTGTGTTTGATGATGGGGATAATAAAAAGAATTAATACTACATCATGGTTGACTTTGTCTCTGTTCGATATTGAGCAGGTAGATAGATAAAAAGGGCAGAGTTGTGGGTTCTAGCATTAGTTGTACATGATGTCTGCGCGAGTACGGAAGCACGCCCCGACGCTCCGTGTATTGAAGACGGCCCCACCCGAGTTGGTCCGAACCATTGTACGCGGTGCGGACCCTGACCTTGTACGCTGTCTGTGCGAGATCGGGTACAACCTGCTAAAAGGCAACGTACCACTGACTCCGGCTCAGAAGACCAAGTTGACCAAGCATAAGACAGGTCTCCGAACCGTAGTCCAGAAGCGAGTCTCTCAAACACAAAAGAAAAAGGTGTTACAGAAAGGCGGCTTTCTCGGGGCCATCTTAGCACCGGTGGCCGCTTCCGTGTTGGGTCCAGTATTGGGTGGACTCTTCGGCCGACAATGAACCACACGGAAAAAATGGTCCTCGTCGATCCACGGCTCCTTCAAAACCTCCAATCGCCCTACCCTGTTCCACCTACGGTGAAGACCATAAACACCCTCGATGAAGAGATGCGACAGATCTTACAAAGACCGGGGTTAAGCGACAGTGAGAAAGTACAACGGTACAATGAGACGCTTCAACGGTACATGACGTTCATGGACCAATACAAAACCCTTTCTACCCCAGCATCACCACCACCACCACCATGCGACACACCGCCGACCTCAGCACCGCTCCAACAGCCGCCATTATCAGGGGTACCACCCACAGCCCCACAGTGGGTGGAAGATGAATTTCAGGAGAGTGTACCTGCATCGTTCAAGAAACAAGCTGGTCTGATATTACAACGGATGAAACAGAATCCTAACATGACTTGGAATGATAACGGCGAACTACTGGTACAGAATCAGGTGGTCCCCGGTACCCACATGACGGATTTAGTGAATGACCTGATGCGTCAACGCAGGTCGCACACGGATCCTCGAGGATGGGAAGTCTTCGCTCAAGGCTTGAAAGACATGCATGTACCACAGGAATTGATGGGGAACCCCCAGCGCTGGGCCTGGATGCAGCGGACTCAGCAATCGCCGAGTGGCCCACTACCTTCTTGGGAAGCCGAGTGAGAACCGGAGTCACCCCCTAAAACACCACAACGAAGGGCACCTTCTTTTCACGCCTTTAAAAAACCACCCTTGATCAAGACACCCCACATCTCCAGAGCCGTGACACGTAGCAAATCACCGCGACGAACACGACGCCGGACACAACCGCCCAAGGTCTCGAACACCTATTAAAACCAACAGCAGCAGCAGCAGGACAGCTTAGTCGCCATGTTTTACCTCACCCTACCCAGTAACAGTTCGCTGGATGTGTTGACTGACCTGTATCTATTCTCTTATGAATATGACTATATGCTGGCGCTTTCAAAAACCGATCCACTCAAAGCCCGTTCCTTCTCATTCACCAAACGCTATATAGACGATCTTCTCGCTGTGGATAATCGCTATATAAATGACGCAGTGAAGGATATATATCCACCTTCACTGGATTTGAAGGAAACTACAGATAGCCCTACAGGCACATCTTATTTAGATCTCTACCTCTATAAAATGAAGCGGGCATTCTCTCTCGTCGACTTTATGACAAAAGAGATGATTACAATTTCGACATCGTAAACTATCCCTTTCTGGATAGTAATATTCCAGTGGGACCTGCATATGACGTATACATATCTCGCTTAGTAGCATTTGCTAGATCCTGTGTTAAATGTGATGATTTTAATCAACGTCACAAACATTGTTGCAGAAACTTATAAAACAGGGCTATTCCACCAAGCGCCTCCACTCAAAGTTTCTCAAATTTGGCGATACATATCGCATGCTGATAGCAAAATACGAACGTAGCGTGCAAGATCTATGGCGCTACGTTTCGTAACATGTGTCTAATTCCGCTTAACCCGGGGCTAGGGGCCGTATGAGCCCATGTACTTCAAGATCCTCATGGTACTCACATGAACAGTCACAATCAAAGCGTGGCTGAGGTACATCATTTTTAGATGACGACTCTATAACGAATATTATGGATTAAGAATACTGATCAGCGATACGGATTTGATATTTTGGAACATCATGATGTCTTGCCGGCATCACTGAAAATTGTTGACCGCTTCTCTCTTGCAGGAAACAAGCCTATGTTTATGTATACCTTTGTCTTTTTGAATTTGGTGCTAATAATGTTATATGGAAATGGAATAGGTCTTTGGATTATGGACGCGGATATTCTCTAATGGACGACGGCTGGATTATGAATGACGGACTAGACGCTTGTAATCCTGACAACACCTTGGCCAAGTACGTGACCCAGTTACCGCAACCGTTGCATTTACCTGGACGATGGGAATGTGGCCTCGTGGATATCCAATACCCTTACTCGTGGTACAACATGCGAGCCACTGAAGTGTGGTACGAGGTGACCTACGAAGGAAAAGACACCCGACTCACCCTCCCCGAAGGCCAATACGATACTCCCAAGGAGTTCATGCAGGGGCTGACAAGACTGTTGCATTATAAGGCTCTACGGGAGGTCACGAATGTTTCAAAATCCATAAAAACCTTTCCCTTCAAGAATCACGTGGACTTCGATTACAACGCACACAACGACAAGGCACAGATCATCCTCACCGCCAACGTGAGTGTCGTACTGAGTCCTATCCTACACCAATTGCTGGGTCTCACTCACTCGACCTACACGGGTCCATCCGAGGACCGTGGCCAGATCCCGATGGATATGAAGTCGGGTATGCACGGACTCTACGTCTACTCGGACGTGGTCGACAACCACATCGTGGGCGATATCAACACACCTCTGTTACGGGTGGTCCCCATTAAAAAGACGTATGGAGATCAAGTTACCCAGTTTCACCTACCCGTACAACAAACCGACATCAACACTATCACGGTGGATATAAGAGATGACACGGGACGACCGGTGGCATTCGAACGAGGAAAAGTGGTGCTTACACTTCATTTTCGACAAGCACGTGCTCCCCACTTTGTATAATGAAGATGCCTCACGAGTGCGATGCACGCAGCTATATGGACTATTATGCCCAACAGGCCGGAGGTGGCCTTCCGGTCTTTAGTGGTGCACGCATGCAACGAGGACATGGGCTGGGAAACATACTCGGGAGCATCGTCAAAACGTTCCTGCCCTTGGTGACGCGTGGGGTGAAAGCAATCGGCAAACAAGCGGTACGCAGTGAACTGCAAGTCGCCGGTGATGTCTTGGGGGGTACGGCACCCAAAGAAGCCTTGAAACGGCGGGCCAAAGAAGCAGGAGGCGTCTTGGTCGCCAAAGCACAACGCACCGTAGGGAATAAAAGACCTGCACCACCGAGACCACGCACCAGTCGACGACCGATCCAGCGACGACGCACATCGAAGACCCAGGGTATCTTTTCTTAAACATGTCCTTAATCCACGCAGAGTCCTGCCCCTCCACCAACAGTGAATTTGATTTGTGGACCGTTCCGCCCACACAGACCAGTGCCGAACAAGGATTATGGGTGGAGCATCTCCCGCTCTCCAGCATCAACGAAACAGGGCCCATCGAGTTCACCATCAGTAATGCGGATACGGCCTATGTGGATCTAGCCCATACATACTTGTATGTGAAAGCCAAGGTCGTCAATGGGGATGGCTCCAGAATAGTCGACCAAGCAACGGTGGGCCCGACGAATCTCTGGCTGCACTCTATGTTTCAACAGGTGGATATATTTCTCAGTGACAAACTCATCAGTGACTCGGCCAACACGTACCCCTATCGAAGCCTACATCAAGACGCTGTTGTCGTATGGACGAGAGGCTAAAACATCTCAGCTGACAGCCGCTTTATTCTACCAGGACACAGCCGAGCACATGGGCGCAGAGAACGACAATGCGGGATATAACAAAGGAAGGCTTTCACCGCGGACGGCGTCTCGGTGGATCTCATGGGTCGACTGCACGCAGACATTTTCATGCAAGACCGGTACCTCTTGAACAAGATCCCCATCAAAACCCGACTGATACGGGCGCCTCCGACCTTCGCCTTGATGGCCACTAACGTAGAGGGGCATGCAGCTGACTATAAGATTGTCATCCAAGACGCAGTCCTGTATGTGAAACCGAATCCAGCCGTTCAATTGGGACACCTCAAAGCCTTGGAAACAAAACCAGCCCATTACCCTATCCGACGTGTGCAAACCAAAGTGTTCTCTGTGTCTGCTGGAAATATGAGCGCCAACAAAGAAAACCTGTTCCTGGGGGAACTACCCAAGCGATTGATCCTGGCCTGTGTGGAAAATACCAGTTTCAGTGGAGCCTACCCAGAGAATCCGTTTGACTTTAAACATTTCGGCATCAATTTTGTGGCCTGCATGTGGATGGACAACAGGTGCCAGCCACGGCCTTAACCCCGAACTTTGGGCGCGCGAATTTCATTCGAGCCTATCAGAGCCTGTTTACAGCCACCGGTCAAATCAACCAGGACGAAGGGAATATGATCAGTCGGGAGGACTACGCTAACGGATACACGTTGTTCTGTTTCGATCTGACCCCCACCTTAGAGAACGACCATCAGCTGGACCTCGCCAAGCAAGGCAATTTACGGTTGGAAATCCACTTTGCACGAGCCCCCCGGAGCACCGTCAATGTGATCTGCTACGCCGAGTTTGACAACATCATTCAAGTGGACAAGGCGCGCAACGTCCTGTGTGACTTTGCCACCTAACATGGATACAGACCAGATAACCACCGTGCTGGAGAATGACCCAGGGACACGTATGGTCTTTCAAGGAGTGTTCGCCCGAGATGTGTTCCCATTAGACCGTGTGTATCCTGCTGCTTACGTTCTCAACACGGACCCAATGGATCGGCCCGGTGAACATTGGGTGGGCGTGTACTTGACAGAACAGCAGGGCGAATACTTTGACCCGTACGGCATGCCACCCCTCCATCCCGATTTAACAGACTTCATCGATCAAGGCACAGAGACGTGGTGTTGGAACAGCCAAACGTTGCAATTACAAGCGTCTAGTCCGTCATTCATAATCCAGCCGTCGTCCATTAGAGAATATCAAATTCAATAAGACAATCATAGTATACATAAACATAGGCTTGTTTCCTGCAAGAGAGAAGCGGTCAACAGTTTTCAATGATGCCGGCAAGACATCATGATGTTCCAAAAATATCAAATCCGTATCGCTGATCAGTATTCTTAATCCATAATATTCGTTATAGAGTCGTCATCTAAAAAAAGATGTATCTCAGTCACGCTTTGATTGTGACTGTTCATATGAGTACCATGAGGATCTTGAAGCACATGGGTTCATACGGCCCCTAGCCCCGGGTTAAGCGGAATTAGACACAAGTTACGAAACGTAGCGCGTGTGCGGACAATATTGCTTGTTTAACCTGTACCATCGATGCCGGGGAAGAACCTTATCTACCATCGTACAGATGTTTGACGAGTATCCCAAGGCCGAGGACCGCGGTGTATTCGTATATGACTGGGCCACCCAGCATTTCAATGTACAAGCCCCGTTCTGGGCTTAAGTTCTTTCAATGTACAAGCCCCCTGTTCTGGACTTAAGTTCTTTCACGAAAAGCCCCCTGTTCTTGGCTTCAGTTTTCACGTGGTTGTTCTCACGTTGCTGTTGTTACTGAATAAAAAAAAAAGAGATCTCACCAAAAAATTTAAAAAGGACTCAAAGCACTGATGTCTGGATCGCCAATAATGGGTTTAAAGTTTCCGAACATTTCAGCTGGCATGTTTCAGCCGATAGCAGATGTATGGATACATGTCAGATGTATGGATACATGTGAAGATTTTCTCCAAGTTGTGGACGAGTCTGTTTGGGGAAACACAGCTGGAACAGAGTTTAGTCTTCAAGGAAGTGAATTTGTGAAGGCAGCTCATTTCAAAATATGCCAGGTCTTCGTGGTAGCAAGAAACTATCTGCAGTAATATGCTCAAAAGCGGATCGTCTGCGTCAATGTTTTCTACCAGTTTTTGCGAGCAGATTTTCATAATTCATGCAATTCTATTGTGACAAAACGATAAGACAAATTTGGGAGGAGACTGGATAGTTTTATTGATAGTTCTGTGTAGCGCAGATATTGGCAAGAGCTGCATGTGTTTACGGTTAAGTGCCCAAGATCACTTATATATACCTGGTGTTTATAGTAAATTTGTTTGTTGACAACGACAGCGTTGGTGAGACAATTTGAGCGAAAGTTGCTGTTGCTGCACGATCATTGCGTATATAATTTAGTTTGGAAAAGTTTGAACACCAACAACAAAACTTTTCGAAAGCGGTACCTGAAAAATTCTATTGTTTCCGATTTCTAAAAAATTTTTTTGTTCTTGGTGTTCAAAGTTTTTCAACTAAATTATAGACCTATTCGGGGAGCAGAGTCCCCCAGAATACATTGCACCATCCTCGCGAGCCAGTGTATCATACTATCGATCTGTTACACTGGCTATAGTTACCCATACTAGTTCTGGATATAAATAGGTCAAGGGGTTTCCTCTAAATCAAACCAATCAGTGAACGTGCTAAGCTACCTGAATATGCCAATCCGCTGCGAGGTAGGAAATGTGGCAGGTTTGGATTTCAGCGCGGGCCAAAGTGCTTTCATGTCGGAATGAAATCGACATCGGAAGTCAAAGCAAAACCACAGGCATTGGATACCGACATGCTAATTCAAAACAAGCGTGGGGGATGAAATGTACGAGAATGTATTATAGAGGCATCGACCCGAGAACTCATTCGAATTACCAACGAGAGATCCTGAAGGATCTTGGCGCCCACCATTGTCCGATAATCGTAAGCTAATGACAAGAGGATCTTTTTGTCCATTGTTACTAAGAACAAACGATTGATTTGTAATTTTGTTTACAGAATTTCGAATCTGAGCGAAAAAGATCGAAAAGGGACACTGGAAAACACCAATATATCATCTTTCTAAGTTTAAGGAGTTTCAAGATTTCTAGAAACTGTACTTATGTCAGTTGTAATAGTACAAGAGAAAAGAGCAAAGTTAGTCTGAAAGTGAATGTCCAGAGGATCATTCGTCTTCATTTTGTAGTATTTTTTTTGTACGTGTCATCATTGGGTACTGGAAGCGAAAACAAATGTCTTTGACCCTTTGGCATGAGCTATGAAACATACTTAAGATTTGATAATTTAGGAACGAATGCTAATTCTGTTCTGTTTACTGGGCTAGTTTGAGATACCTCTTTTAAGATACCATGCTCGAAAATAGTAACATGGTACAATATTTAATACTGAAGGGATCCGCACAGTAATGTTGAAACTTCGAAAGTGTCTGAATCCTGATTATCTCCCTTGGATCGAAACAAGCAGTAGTCTAAAGTTGTCGAGTTGTAACGTTGTGTCACAAGAGTGACGTCCCTTCAAGTAGCCGACCCGTTGGCAGACGAAACAGTTCACTGGACTAAGAAAACTGATTTAAAATTTGAAGAAATACATTTTAATTCCGAATTATTTGACCTCCTTGATATGGAAGGTGAAGGTATGGATATTCTCTAGTCACTATATAGAATATGTCCCACTGTTTGATCCGCCGATTCGTGTGATGCAACGTCACAACTCAGGAATACCGTATTAATTTTAAGCGTAACTTGGATTTTCGAATCGGACCAAAAAAGGCATCTTGCACAAATAGGCCCCATGTGGGACCTCAGTGTACCAAATTTCAGAAAGAATCCATGAAGTAGTTCCTGAAAATTGACGATAACAATGTTTCAAGGGAAAATTCAAGATGGCCACCTGGCGGCCATATCGGATTTTCGAATCGGACCAAAAAAAGGTATCTTGCACAACTGGACCACAAGGGGAACCTGTGTACCAAATTTGAGGAAGATCCATGAAGTACTTCTTGAGAAATCACGATAAAGTTTCATGGGAAATCCAAGATGGGCGCCTGGTGGCCATATTGGATTTTCGAATCGGACCGAAAAAGGTATTTTGCACAACTAGACCCCAAGGGGAACCTATGTACCAAATCTGAGAAAGATCCAAGCAGTACTTCCTGAGAAATCACGATAACAAAGTTTTATGGGGAAATCCAAGATGGCTGCCTGGTGGCCATATTGGATTTTCGAATCGGACCAGAAAAGGTATCTTGCACAACTAGATCCCAAGGGGAACCTGTGTACCGAATTTGGGAAAGATCCATGCAGCAGTTTCTGAGAAATCGCGATAGCAAGGTTTCATGGGGAAATCTAAGATGGTCGCCTTGTGGCCATATTGGATTTTCGAATCGGACCAGAAAAGGTATCTTGCACAACTAGACCCCAAGGGGAACATGTGTACCGGTACCAAATTTGAGAAAAATCCATGAAGTAGTTCCTGCGAAAACACGATAACAAGATTTCATGGGGAAATCCAAGATGGCTGCCTGGTGGCCATATTGGATTTTCGAATCTTGCACAACTAGGGGAACCTGTGTACCGAATTTGGGAAAGATCCATGCAGTAGTTCCTGAGAAATCGCGATAACAAGGTTTCATGGGGAAATCCAAGATAATACCCTGATAGAAGATGACACAGCCCCAAAGTGCAAATCACTGGCGGATTGTTACAGGTCAACACAGGATCATTGTGATATAGTGCACGTACACATTTTCAGATATTTCGTGAGTGGCAGCATAGTCTGGTCGACAACGCTACGCGGTGTTGATCCAGACAAAAAACCCTGTCTTGTGTGTTTTCTATATGAGCATAATGCATGAAGGCTATACCAGACAAACTGGCCTTGAACACCGTGGAGAAAGTAGCCAATCAGTGGCCTAGGATGGGGCCAAATGTAACCCATCAATGTCCAGAAAACAATGCAAGAGCACTGCAGTAAAATAGAGAGCCAATGAAATCAGCCCACAGACCAAGTACATGTTTTGGTCTAGGTTAAGAGCGGGCATTCCAGCACAAAAAATTTGACCAGGAGTTACAAGGTACAAGAGCCACAGGTGAAGTGAAGTGAGGTTCCAGGTGCGGGTAAAGACCAGGAAGACGGCGTGCGGAGACTCGTCCAACACCTATAGATTAAGTTTATTACTATAAGTTCCATGGTTTCATGTATTTTTTTCGTGCCAATACGGTTCTGGGGAAAACTGAGGGTTCCCCGCTGGTCATTTAACATGGGCATAGTGCTGGCGATATTGTCGGGGTCCCTGTGCATTCCATGGGTGCCTCGGGAGGGCGGATAAAGGCTATCTATTGGCCTGGAGAGGGCCGAACCTTACCGGAAGGGAGACCTTTGACCTGGATGTGACCTTTGACCTTTTGACCCAAAATTCACCCGCGCACTTCCGGTGATGCCGCGCAGGCGTGCTCGGCCGGATAACCCGCGCGCGCTGCGGCCGAGCCCGGCCGGGGAAAATGTGGATGTTGAAAATCCGGACCCTACGTCTAAGGAAAAATTGGAACTCTTCTGTGTTCGGAGGTAGTTTTAGTGAAACCCGAAGTGACGTCACACACACTTGCGCAGAACCCACACCACCAAACCACAACCATGGACCCATAGTGGTTTAGTACCCCAAACACACCCCCAAAATGCCTGCTTTCTATACCACCACCAGACTGCGCATGCGCAGACTATTGACCACGGATGATACATTAGTCCAGTCGGATGCTGCTTCACGAGAGCTTCAAAATAAGACCTCATACGACTCCGTCGGCGCCAAAATGTCTATTTCCATAGTTTTGGTATACTGCGCATGCGCAGAATGACGTTAGTTTTACGTCACATCCACCCAGTCAGATGCTCCTTCACGAATGCTTCACATTCTCACTCGACCCCATCAGACCATTAGGGGCCCCGGTCGGCCCCAAAACGTCTATTTCCATACCCTTTTCCCACAATTCCCTGTCTGCGCATGCGCAGAATGTTGAACACGAACGACACACTACTCCAGGCGGATGCTCTCTCACGAGAGCTTCAAAATAAAATCTCATACGATCATTAGGGGCTCACCTAGACCCCAAACCGTCTATTTCCATACCCTTTTCCCACAATTCCCTGTCTGCGCATGCGCAGAATGTTGAAAACGAACAACACACTAGTCCAGGTGGATGTTCCCTCACGAATGCTTCACATTGATACCTCACTCGATCCAATCGGCCACTAGTGGCTCACCTAGAATCCAAAACGTCCATTTCCATACCCTTCTCCCACAATTCCGTTTGCGCATGCGCAGAATGTTGACAACGAACGATACACTAGTCCAGGTGGATGCTCCCTCACGACTGCTTCACATTGATACTTCACCCGATCCAATCGGCCCACTAGTGACCCACCTAGACCCCAAAACGTCTATTTCCATACCCTTTCTCTACTGCGCATGCGCAGAATGACGTCAGTTCCACGTCACACTCAGCCCGTTGGATACTCCCTCACGACTGCTTCATATTGATACCTCACTCGACCCAATCGGTCCACTAGCGGTCCCTACAAATTGCCGAACATTCTCACGAAAACCCACGGTTTTGGGACTACTTTCGGACCGCGGAGGCAGACCGCATCACCGCCAGACCGCATCACCGCGGAGGAATACCTGCCCCCAAGGTCACGTCCATTCACCCAGACCGGAAGTGACGTCATACCTGCGCACAACACTCCTGCGCACACCTTCACTTTCGGTTTCTCGCGCATGCGCACCGACACCAATAAGACTCGAAATAGCCTTTATATACTACTCACTCCAAACGAATTCATGTGGTACTGTACATACGGTGGGTCCGGGAGGCCAAGCCTTGGGTGTTGCCGGTGCACAACCTGTAACCATCTTGGTCATCTATACGCGGTAAGACTGACCCTGGGATCGTGTATATCCATTCTCAGCCTACTTTAGGCAAGTATCATTCTCGTCTCGCGAGACTCCCTACTGCGAGAAAGAGTCTCACGCGTAAATGGGAGCCATCCCCCCAAAATTTGGGGGGTGAGTAGGCGGCGTATGATTATCTGGCTTGTCACTGACCTGCTGACTCCGCCGAGTTAGAAGCGAATTGCTAAACATAACGTGGGCTATATAATTGGGAAATGACTCTTTCCGTTTCGGAGCATATCAATCGCGAACAAATTATTGTCGGTATGTATACTTGGCCGTGAAAGCGAGTTATCTAATACAGGAAGTAGTTCGCGGGTAGACACGGCTTGCTTTGAGAATGATGTCATGCTGCCTCGCTTTGAGATTGGAGATTCAAAAATGTCACCAGTTTACATGAGAGTCGCTTTGGTCTCCCGCGGGTAGACACGGCTCTCTTTGAGAATGGGCAAGTATAACGGGATTCCCCCGTAAACAACCCCACGTGATGTTGTCAGCCAATCAGGTAAAAACTACCGACGTAACCCCAACGTAACCTAGACTGGCCGCCGTCGTCTAATAACGTTGGGCCGATTGATCTTTTTAGTCGAGTAAAAGAAGATTGTATTTTAGATTATTTGAGAGAGATCGGTTTGTTGTATAAATTTTACTGTATTTTCATGTTTTTAATGCATTAGTTTACTGAGTTGAATACTTAGAATTTTATTTGATCGTCGCTATATAGCTGAAATATTGCTGAACACGACATTAAACCTTAATTCTCTCTTTCTCTCTCTCTCTCTCTCTCTCTCTCTGTTGTAGGGTACCGGTAACTCTTCTTCCTTCAAGTCCACCAATAACTTTTTTGTTTGTCAATTTCCACTTTTTTGAGTGCTCGACTATTGTCAGCATGAGTGCCACATTTGAAAAGGTGAACTGCGAACTCTGAGACTTCTACCATCAGACCAAACAAGAGAATTATCTGTTTCACAATTTTTATTGGGCTCCGGGTGAATGTGCGCATGATATAGACATTTGTGGATCGATTTGTAGAGAGGATTTGTCCACCGTGGAGGTATACTCGGATTCGATTTTACCTCCATGGTTCTACAAATCTGTTCGTGGAAACAGTTCACCGGCTTAGCGATAGCGGGTCATGCGCAGTGGATGGGTACTATAGTCTAAACGTAACCCGCCATTTTCGAGTCAGGTGCTGTTCTACTTCTTCAAAATTACAGACCTACAACACCTCTTGGGTGATACGGAAGTTATTCATATCTGTATCTCTTGAAAGCCCAGGCAATATATGTTTCAGAAGTGGTAAGAAAAACCTGTAATTTATCAGATTTCTCGAGTCTGTTCTCTGCCGGATGAAGGCCGAACCGAATCCGGTACCGGGGTAAAGTACCGGATATCGCTCCGCGATAATGGCGACACACGATTCGCAAGCCATCTTATGGATGGCGAAGTGTACGCAAATGGCCGGTGAACTGTTTCCACGAACAGATTTGTAGAACCATGGAGGTAAAATCAAATCCGAGTTTACCTCCATGGTAGAACCGCCCTCTACATCGTGAACAAATCGATCCACAAATGTCTATTTCATGCGCACATTCACCCGGAGCCCAATAAAACTTGTGAAACAGATAATTCTCTTGTTTGGTCTGATGGTAGAAGTCTCAGATTTCGCATTTCACCTTTTCAAATGTGGCACTCATGCAGACAACAGTCGAACACTCAAAAACTATATAAATTTGCTTCTCTGATGCCTTCAACACAATAGATCCAAGTGGAAATTGACAAATAAAAAAGTTATTGGTTGACTTAAAGGAAGAAGAGTTACCGGTACCCTACAACAGAGAGAGAGAGAGAGAGAGAGAATTAAGGTTTAATGTCGTGTTCAGCAATATTTCAGCTATATAGCGACGATCAAATAAAATTCTAAGTATTCAGTTATTAACTCAGTAAACTAATGCATTAAAAACATGAAAATACAGTAAAATTTATACAACAAACCGATCGCTCTCAAATAATCTAAAATACAATCTTCTTTTACTCGACTAAAAAGATCTTCGAAAGTAGCTGCTCACTAAAAGTTATCTCTTACAATCTATACAGTCGATAAGAATATATGTTTCACCGTGAGATCTACCGTGTATGACCGATTCTACATCGTATAATCATGGCTTGATCGAAACGTTTCTGGCTGTTCAGATGAGTATAGCCTACAGATTTTTTGAACTCGTGAAGTTTGTTATTATACATAGCATCCCACAAACATTGAAACAACTTTCTCACATAAGCACAGATAGATGGTTTGAAATCACTGTATGGGATTCCAACAGGATCAACCTCATCGTCTAGGGCTGCCTTAGCCATTTTATCAGCTTCAGTATTACCTTTGATGTCAACGTGACTAGGTACCCAACAAAACACAATATCAATCTGTTGATCAAAGTATAATTGCAGAATATTCAAGATGGTGGGAGGAGTTGAATTTCCACTTTCAATCGCTTGAAAGCATGACAGTGAATCTCAGAATATGACAAATTTCTTCCTTTTAGTGGACCCAATACCTTCTACAGCCGACAATAGAGCTTTCTTCTGCAGTGAATATCGAACTTTTACCTGGTAGTCGATAGGTTGTAGTTTTGGAACTAAAGATAGTAGCACATGCTACTCTCTTACCATTTTTAGAACCATCTGTATAAATAGCCTGATTCGATCTGTATTTCTCTCTTAGTAGACCAAATTCTTGTGTATACACGAGCTGGCTCGTGTCTGTCAGGCATATATGTGTACTGCGACATTGCCGGCATCTGCGCGAGGTTTCTTGTCAAATTAGATAATATAATCCATATTTTTAATTGTCAATGAAGACATATTAAAGTTCTATTATGCTTCATAATTCGAGGATAATAATCTCAAGTGTTTATGGACACGAACAAAATATTCATGTTAGCGACATGATTCGAACTCACAAAATTCAAACGTGATTTACCAAAGCGTACGAACTTATCACGCGAGCATTGGCGTAATCCTTGATTTCATGTTGCAGTGACATATTTGGAATTACAACACTTCGTGCCAGGTTGCAAAAAGGAACGAAATGATTTTTCAATTTTTATCAAAAAGCACTTTTTGAACCAAAATGAAATTAACACGTGAAGCATGATTATATAATAACAGAATAAATACCAGAATGAAATTGGTTTGCGAGATGTTTTTCCCGGAATTTAGGAAAATACTATGGGAATTCCTCCCAAAAAAGTCAAAAAAACCCCGCACATTTGCACGTTTTTACATCCTATTAACATGCACATTATGCATACTTTTGAGTCGAGTTTTCTCGTGTTTTACCAGCTATTGTTTTACTTTGAAATATTAAAAGTTGGCAGTTTTACTGCTGAAATGAAAATTCTGTTTCTTAGTGCAAGTTGCAACACCTATAGTACAGAAATCCATCTTACTGCAACTTGTCTTTTATGACCCTAGCAATGCGTGCGCTATAAGCGCGCCCAACTATGGGTCCGAGTAATGCCCCCCCCAGAGTATTTTTAGGCTTCATTTAACACATGCGCTCTGACGAATATCCGATATTTTCAATGCAAGTATTTCACAACAGTTTCGCCCTATTCATCTACAAAAAACATCTCAATCCCCCCAAATTACATTAAAAGGAGACGTAATTTCGACCTCGGAACTTCATCATCGCCCAAATCGAGAGTATTGACCAACAGAAGAGTTTGATATTGATATAAGTAGGATGAATGGTTTGTTTGTGTTAATAAAACGGAGAAAATATCAAAATATTTGAAAGAGATGTGTGAATTACTTAATTTTTAAGTGCACTTTCATATTGTGGAATAATAAAACATATCCAAGAACCGTAACTGATAAAGATTTCGAGTAAGATCCTTTAATGATATTCTATATCAAATACAGATAATTCTGTGAGGATTGCCACAGCAGTATTACATGTAACAGTGATCAATGGAAGTTACAATTCGAGCAAATACGACCTTTTACTGCAGTTGAGATTTCCTAAAATCCTGAATACAATTCTTTTTACTGGGTTATGTTATCTTTGAATTGTCGAGTGTCGTTTGGTACACACATGGAACAGGCATCAAGAGTTGTTTCCCTTTAATTGCACCTCATTGACAAGCTGTTATTCAGGCTCTCGAGTCTTGGAGCAGTGAACTTTTCGTTTAGAATCACACGTACATGTACCAATACCAGTATGCAACAAGGAAACATGTTCTGTCAATTCTGTATACTTGATATAGATACAATGTTTTCCATTATCACCTACCTTAGAAAGCTTCCCTGTGTCCTCTAAATATTTATAAATTCCAATTCACAAAAATTGTGAATCCTGCTATTCCCATCTCCGCATATCGGGTCGATTATGGGAAGTACATTTTCCCACTCCATAATATGGGGGTGATCACATTTATTAGGGCCTTATCTGTGTGATTTCTCATACATCGGTAAAGTGACTGGTCTGATCGAAATTGGGGTTGATTACATGTAAATTAATCAACTCGACTTCATCAATCCGGTATTAATTGGTGAGATACTGCATTTTATTCTGGGAAGCTAATCCAATCATGTCTGCTCGACTGTTGCAGCATCAGAGTTTATACTGGAATAAAGGACAACGTGCAATAAGGGGCCAAAATGGCCCCGCCTTAGATTTACTTTTAAATACATGGATTCGAAAGATCATGTTATCTGGCACATTTAACCAGATTTTACGTGATCTAGGGCCAGCCATTTTGGTATTATGTCATAAACCATACCATGTATCAAGTGATATGTTCGTCATTTCGTGTAACATCTTTTTAACTCTGAAAAAGTGTATAAACCTTAGAGTAGGAAACAGAGTTCCTTGAAATAATGCAGAACCATTTTCCCGTGGAATAAAATCAGTTCAAAGAAAATCAAAAAGCCCCCCCCCCCACTCTTTGGTGGAGTTGAATGACCCCTTCCCCCTACTCCGCCCAACTCAATACAGGAATAAACCATTAATATATTAGCTGAAAAAGTATATAAACCTTAGAATAGGAAACTGAGAGTTCCTAGAAATAATCCCGGACCATTTCCCAGTGGAATAAAATCACATCGAAGAAAATCGAAAAGGGACCCGGCACTCTTTATTGGAGTTGAATGATCCCTCTCCCCTATCCACCCAACTCTACACTGGAATAAAATATTAATATATTAGCTGGATAAGTATATAAACCACAGAATGACCCCACCCCCCTCAATACCGGTACTGGAAAAACATTAACACTCATTTTTTACTGAACCCAACATAGAAAAAAGGTTAAAGGTGCAATATTATGCGGCCATGGACATTTTATGTGTACCTACGTCTCACTGATAATAATCTCTTAACAAGGGAACTTTGTTGTTTTCCTCCTCATCAATTCGTCCATGTCACCGATGACCCCAGTGAAAGTGGGTAATTAGGTTATCACTGTAAATATATTATTATTCGTTCTCACAACAAAGTTGGTCTTGAAAAGGGACACCATTACAACAGGGAAAAGGCGAACAGTCGACGTCCTGTTCATGTCATCCAAATGAAAGTAGGTACGGTATAGTGGAATCGTATTCATATACATTACAAACTGGAGTAGCTCACTTCTGGTATACACTTTGACTATGTGATACCTTTCACAAACAGTAAGACATTACGTCATCAACCGGGAGTATACATTATGAGTCGATGAATTAGTCGTAGTCACACATGACAAGTACAAAGTTATATAAAATGAGTCATAATAACAACCATCAAACTCTTCTGGATAGGCGACTCCCGTCTCTGTCCTGCAGCCTGAACTATTTGACTCACATCCCATCACCTGTATCGGGCAGTCCGCACCCTGCATACTGCACCTTCCAGACTTCAAGCTGCAGCTAGGGTAGGGTTGCGCCATTTAGCCAATCTGCAGGGTCCCCGAACTCTGTAGTATACCTGCAGACACGTTGCACCCTGTAGAATACCTGCAGGTTCATAGACCCTGAATCCTGCCTAAAGAATTCCTATACCGTGTAACCTGCTGGTAGTGTCTTCGCATCCTTTGGCTTACTGCAGGGTCTTTATGCTTTTCTGTCTTGTCTGCGGTATGAATCCATGACAGCGTCACTTTCCATAGATTTAGATAGCTGGTTGCAGCTGCAGTCAGAATTCCAATTTCGTGGATCTTGGATTAGTTTATATATATCTTGTCTTAAATACCTGCAGGAATTGAACGAAGAAGTTCTATGATTCTTGGTTCTACTTCGATGGGTTGTAAGGATAAGCTTATAAAGCTATTTCGGCGTAATTGCGGCCTATTTGTCATGTAGGCAAAGTCCCAGGGTTGAGAGACCTGTCCAGTGCACCAATACAGACGCTACTACTGATTTGCATAAAGCTAAAAAGTAAAAGTAATGATGATCACACTGTGTCAAGGACTTTTTTCTTATTCTAGGTCATTCTCCCCAACTAAATCATACCAATATAAACGTTAACGTAACATTCCAGTATTCCACCATAGAGTACGGCAGGTGTGTGTGTGGTGGGGGGAGAGGGGTCATTTAACTCCATTAAAGGGTGTTTGGGCCCCTTTTCGATTTTATTTGAGGTGATCAGTTTCGACGATGGGGAAATGGTCCGCGATTATATGTAGGAAATCTCAGTTTCCTACTCTATTTTATTAATGTTTTATTCAAGTAATTAGTTGGGCGGAGTTGGGGGGATGGGTCATTCAACTCCACTAAAGAGTGTCGGAGCACCGTTTCGATTTTCTTCGAGCTGCTTTTATTCCACGGGGAAAGGGTACAAGATTATTTTAGGAACCCTTAACTTCCTATTCTAAGGTTTAAATACTTTTTTCAGCTACTATATTAACGTTTTATTCTAGTATGGAGTTGAGCGGAGTAGTGAGTGAGTGAGTGAATAGAATTTAATTTGCTATATCACGAGTCGATGAACCAACTAAGCAGCACACAGCCAAGTTGCGTTCCTGCTACTTCAAAGAAGAAATCTTTGGAGCAGCATGGAATCAGACACCCTCCATCCACTCTATCAAACACTGAGAACAACACACAAAACACAGACAGGATGCTCACATGGTGCAATAAAGACAAATGATATTACAGTGCTAGACATCACCTTATCCAGTTTCTGTTGCTTCTCAGCAAAATGAATTCAACCCCACTAAAGAGTGTCGGGCCCCTTTTCCTCGATCTTATTTTATTTCACCGGGAAATGGTCCGTGACTATTTCTAGGAACCCTCAGTTTCCTATTCTAAGGTTTATATACGGTACTTTTTCAGCTAATATATTACCTTTATTTCAGTATTGAGTTGGGCGGAGTAGGGGGAGGGTCATTTAACTCCACTAAAGAGTGTTAGGCCTCTTTGGATTTTCTTCGATCTTATTTTATTCCACGCGGAAATGGTTCTGCATTATTTCTAGGAACTCTCATTTTCCTACTCTAAGGTTTATTTACTTTTTCAGAGTTACAAAGATCCTACACGAATTGACGAATTCTGGCATTTTATCTGAAAAGCGGACAACTTTTTCACACAGAAATATAACATATATCATCAGATCACTTGATACATGGTATAGTACCATCGCAGGCACGTATAGAAAAAAGTTTGAGGAGATTGGTGGCATAATTGGGTCACAGAACCTTTAACAATTCACACAGCCCCATTCTTTAATGGACATTATGAACAGCTGCTTCATGATGTCATAAATCCAAAATGGCTCACCTTGGATCTGTGAAAATCTGATTAAATGTACCCGATAACATGTTCTTTCAAATCCATGATTTCACAAATGAATCCGAGGCAGGGCCATTTTGACCCCTTAATATTGCACCTCGTCCTTTAGGGTGAAAAGGTTATGTCTAATTTTAGCAGTCTTGGAAGAGTGATGAAAAAAAAAGTTGGATAATCATGATATCAAAGATGTAATCAGCCTCAAACTCAATGGATTTTGTAAACTCTCCCCTATGCGTTTTTCAACAGGAAAGATTACTATTTGATATTAGTGGGATCGCCATATACAACGGATGCAAGAATATCTTGTCAGATAAATATGTAACTCTGCTCGCTTCGACCGGGTTTTCCGTTTCACCGTTTTGAGGGTGTGTTGTACGCGGGGAGGAAAATGACGTAGGAGTGATGTAGCGATGCTCATGAATCTGAATACTGAAAAGTTGCAGCCGTGGGATGTCATGGCTTGTGCCCAAGGTTCGGTAATGTCGCATAGCATACATTGGCAGAATGCCGTAGCCAGGATTTACTGAGGGGTGGTTCACCTTCACTCTAAAAGGGCACATCAGGGGGTTCGCTGTACATACCAAAACATGGGTAAGGAATGAGGGACCTTCCTAGAAACAAATATTATCACCATGACTGTTTCTTTATCTGTGGTAGGATTTCATTGCCAGCACAGTTACATGTACATCCTTAAAAGCTCCGTTTTCCTGTATACACACATAAGATGAATGATCTAGTAATCTCAGAAAAGTAAAAGATTCTGTCTCTTGGTACTATACATCTGTACCGAGTTAAGAAAGAAAATCTGTCTGATAATGTATTATCACATTTCAGAAAATGTGATAATATAAACATTACCGTGGCATAGTTTTCATAACTCTATCATCTTCCATAATTTCACATCAGCATCATCACTACAGGATGCTAAGAGTCCAGGAACTTTGGGATTCCACGTCACACAGTTAACATCCTGACTGTGGGCCTTCTTTATCCTGGTCAGAAGATCAAACGATGCCTCATTTTTACTCGAGCATTCCCCTTCTCCAAACACACGAATCTCATTATCTCCACACGCTGTGGCAATGTGCCCAGTTAGATGTGACCAATCAACATCATACACTGTGCGAGGATGATACCCTGACAATGTGCACACACATTTCCATACAGGATCGGTACCTACAGTGGCGACACCTTCTGCGTTTCCAGGGAGGTACTCCTGCCAGATTCTCACAGTATTATCATCGCTGCCCGACACTAGTCGTGTTCCCGTCTTGTCAAAGCAGACTTTCCACACGGTAGATTCATGGGCATCTAATGATGCAAAACAGCTCCAGTCATCACTGTCCTCTTTGTACAATTTAATGGTGTCATCATAGCCACAGGAGGCCAGGACATCTTTGTGTGGATGCCATGTTACAGATTTCACATCTTGTGTATGGGCGCTTATCACACTGGCACATTCAAATTCCTCGTCATCATCAACTATGGGAAAAATCAATTTTAGAGAAACAATAATCATGATAATTCTATATCTGTGCCGCTACCTGTCGTAACTATTAGGAATATCCAGTTTCTCTTATTATTTAAAATTTCACATCTTCCATACATAGTTATCTCCCTTCGCTCCTAGTAGGTTGCTAAACGTCCGCATACTTTGCAGTGAAAAATCAAACATTTATAAACAATGTTTCTATTTGTTACCAAATCAAACCTGTTTCAATTCATGCCTTTTAATCTCCGTCAGGAAGATGATACAACGTAGAAAACGGAAGTTAAAACTAAAAGTTAGCTCCCCTAGCGGAGAGTTGTCCGCCCCTAGGAGAGCTCTCCCATCTATCCCAGCGGCATTACTATAAAGGCTCTGCTCAAACCATTCTAGTCCTCTTTCTCATTGTAATTACCGAGACCTGTAGTGTTTAAGGCCGGCATGAGGGGACGGAGGGAGGGTCAATCAAATTGAAACAGGTTTGATTTGGTAACAAATAGAAACATTGTTTATAAATGTTTGATATTTGATTCCCAAATCTTAAACCTGTTTCAATTCATGCCACAGTACCAACATATGGAGGCGGGAATCTCGGCCTCGTGGTAACTCCCATAGCAGACTAGTAATCGCTGGAACGACACAGACATGGGTATAAATCTGAGACATTATTACTCAACAAGTTAACCCTGATCACAGACGTAAAGGGTAATTGAAGGAGTTGATACAGTTTCACTTATCTGAGTGTCTCCATCCATGTAGCTGTGCTCGTGGTGTGGTACACATTTCCACCAAGTTGTAGGATACTCGGGGCACGATAGGCAACAAGAAGGTCCCCTTGGTAGGCACTGTATGTCTAGGGGGGGAAAACACCACAGCCATTGCATACAGGGAGATCCTTGGTCCGACCATTAAGTTCGGTCAGAGCGTATATTAGCCGAAGCTTAGAGGGTAACCAAGTCCACACCACTCTCAGTCCGCAAGCCTCTTCAGGTCAACTCACCATACTTGGAGTGATGAAGGATGCGTTGGAATTGACCGTGCTTGCTCTCTGGGTCCGGCTGCGCAACGTCAACTCTCTGTACTGTCATCACTACTGTTGACCCTAGGCCTGGAGCAGGTGTCTTTTGAGTTGAAACGCAGAGGACCCAGCTGAGACATCTAGAAGGGAGTCAGTTTCTGAAGAACACTAGCAAATTTTCAGTTAGGAGTAAACCCTATCCTGGTGTCAGGCCTTCATTGGTGATTATAGAATCCATGGCCGGTCAACTGACTTATTTCTACCTTCTGAGATGCCTTTTATCATATAATATATGTAATAATAATAATATGACTGAGATGAGATGAGATGAGATGATACAGCAAGATGGCTGTCTTGCCGCGATGGTGACAATTTTGCCGCCCCCCCCCCCTCTTTTTCTGAAATTACTCACAACGTGCTGGGTAGCCACCAGTGGACCAAGCGTGGTCACACTATTGATAGCACTGTCATATCTCTCAGACAGAAATTAGTGAACGTGGAGTTAATTGTTCAGGCACAAGACAGGACAATGTCATGGAGGGGCCAGTTCTTCCATAAAGGCCATGACGCAGCGATGGCATGAATCACATTAGAAGAAGCAGAAGACAGTAGTGGGGGCGTCAATGGTATAACTACCTTCTGCCAATTGATAAGACTATTTTATGGTCTTCAACTATGCGGCTTTTTTTTTTTTTAAATGTCAAGCCTTGCTGACAGGCGAAGGGACAGAATAACCGTAGCCGAGAGCCGCGAACGGAATCGGTACGAGTAAGATAGTGGCGGATGGCTCGAACAGGACATAGCAGAAGATCGTCCTCGAGGCCATGTACAAAGTCTGACAACGCAGGAATGGAGTACGAACGTTGAGCGCACGGACCTGAACGAACAGACTCATTTTTGGCGATAAATTCAGGAATGGGCCGAAAAGGAATGGAAGACCAATCCGCTGTCCAGGTCATAGAAGATCTTTCAAGAGCATGAAGTTCAGACACTCTGGACGCCAAAGCAAACGCCGCCACAAAGGCCGTCTTATAAGACACAGCTTTTATAGACGCGGACTCTAAGGGTTCAAAAGGTGGTATAATCAGAGCACACAGAACCACACCGATATCCCATTTCGGTAACAGTTGGCGAGTACAACGCGACTGTAATGCGAAGGCGCGAATAAGCGCAGAGATATTATCGTTAAGGCTAATGTTGGTACCAAAGGTAAGACGTAACACCCTAGCCAGAGCAGATCGATAGCCTTCCATGGTGCTAATATGAGACTTCCTATCCTGGTGAAGGTGAAGGAGGAAGTCAATTACGAGGGAAATAGAGTCGGGAACGGTATCACGTCCTCGGCACCAGGACAAATAAATCCGCTGTAGAGACCGAACCCGAAAAACGAACGTAGTGAGTAAGGTCCTACATATAATAAACAACCCTAAGGTTGATGACAGAACCATAATGTCAAAGTCTAACCATTGGTGTAACGGTCTATACAGGAATAAAGTACTTGATGGAGAAAGTCGGAAAAACTGTCCCCCAAGTACACCACGAAAACATTGTGTTGTTTAAGCACAATCCTAAGGTAAATGGATCTCAACATAATGTTTGTGTGTTAAAGTCAACGTGGTTCTGTGTTAAC
Organism: Hanleya hanleyi; assembly: GCA_036873755.1. Taxonomy (NCBI): domain Eukaryota; kingdom Metazoa; phylum Mollusca; class Polyplacophora; order Lepidopleurida; family Hanleyidae; genus Hanleya; species Hanleya hanleyi. The sequence goes on from JAVTVY010023702.1 coordinate 28,838, forward strand.
ACAACACTGTGCTGAATTCAATTAAAGGCGACTAGTCCGTCATTCACAATCCCGCCGTCGTCCTCAGAGAATATCCATGTCCATAATCCAAAGACCTATTCCATATAACAGTATTTGACCAAATACTGTTGATTCCAATACAATTTTGATATTCTGAACTCAAGACTGGAAACAACAAGGTCTGAACAGAACTCTCTTCGTAGAGTAACGACGAACCTAAGTAAATCACAATGTGAAAAACCCGAGAGGAATTGATACAAGTGGAAGGTTGACGCCAAACGAACGGACTTCCCCTCCCGCCGACGACCGACGATGGAGAATCAAAGGAAGTGCCGATGAATGGATATAAAATATGCATCTCGCAAATGAAGAAATGACGTGACAAACGGCGTTATGGCGTACCGGAAACGTCTAACCGATGTAAGAGAACGACACACAGGTGTATGAGAGACACATGACGGCGTAATGAACATGTCGTCAAGGTGTAACAGGAAAGCGTAATGTGAAAAATGCGAGAAACGTTGTATATGATAAACAACGTAGTGATTTCCTCATTCACAACAACTTAATGTATATACATGCTCATAATGGAGCAGGATACAAACTTATAAAAGTACACGACGTAACAGAAGGGCGTTGCAAACAGTAACCCCGAAGTCGATTGTAATAATTTTCCTTCTCTTAAAACGCAGTAGAGATGAACACATTAAATGTTTGTAGCGTTAATCACCAAATGTAAGCTCAATGAGATAAATGGGATTATGGATCTTTGTGTCAGTGAACATGAATAATGTGTCAGTGAACATGGTTACATTATGACCTCTCCCAATGTAATTTGTCTCCTGTACATGAAATTCAGTACTGGAGTTTTATATGGAGAGAATATTAAACATTTACAACAATGTTACTATTAATAACCAAATAGTCACACAACCGACATCCAGAACAAAGATTTTTCCACTAACCAAGAAAGATCCTTAAAGAATTTTAAATTCCCGAAGAGAGGAAATACATTTAAAGTCTCTCACCGGCAGGAAAGTGAGGTTATTCAAAAATTTAGAATTTGAAATGACCTAACACGAACAATTTGTCGAGAAGAAGAAGAACAGTAAGAACATTACTAAAAAGCAGTTTGATGCTCTAGTAGACTGTACCGGTAATACATACTTGGTAGAAAGAAACCATAGAAGACTTCACGACTTACGTGTCATTAGGCTTGATCCTTGGCCGGCCAAATACATTCCCACTCACGCTAGTAATTTTAAATTTTCTCATAGGGAAGAAATTAAAATTAGTGCATAACTCCATCTGAATTATAAGTGTAATACAGTATACAGATGGGACCAACTTGGTGTGAAACAAAACAAATCACAATGTAAATAATCAGACATTTGTGTTTCAAGAATATCACACTTTCACAATAACAAGGGTGAGTGGGTGAATAGGTTTACTCACTGACGTAAACCAACACGTGATCTCATTGTTGTTCGACACACCCTTAATTACATAAAGAGATCAGTAAAGAAGCTCATTAAGATGCGACAAAGGGTCGAAGTAAATAGGGTTGAGTTGTGGTTACGTAACACAAATGCAACAATCATGCTTCATATTCATGTCAGCATGAAAGGCATATAAAACCTCTGTAAGATCTCTCTTGAACACAGGATATCAAAATCAACGTAATAATACTTGATATAACAAGAGATTACATTTTGGTAGGACCAAGGAACTGAATGTATGAAGGTGAACCTACCAAAACTGCAAGTCCGAACAGAAGTTACAACAACAACATGAAAATTGACGGGCTGCAAATAAAGTATCAGATCTCCCCGGCGGGAAAAAACGAAACCCCCGCCGATGAGGATACTATTTACAATCCTACTTGAGATATACACAAACTCAATGCATAAAATTCATGAATCAACGAAACAAACCTGTTCGTTTATTGTAGAGATCACAATAGGCCTTAAAAGCTCAGCACTAAAAGGCAGACTTACAGAAATGCCGGGGACTAAATACAAATCTGTCACAAATTGAGCAATAATAAACGAGGTCGCGAGAGCCCGTAAAAACCCACAACAAACACAGCGGGTCGAACTCATTGTTCGTGTGGAGACGTGATATTGAATACACATTGACTCCATCACGCAGGACTGTGTTATCAGATAAGCCCGAGATTCATATTGACTTTAGAAAATATCGTCGGGCAATAATTTCAAGATATAGAAAATTTTAAAAACTCTGACAAGAGCCAATTAATTTAGCGACGTACGTCCGAAGACAATAAACACATGGCAGATGGAAAAACAAACCATGTGAAGTCTAAAAATTTGCCCAGACAAAATTCTGAAAGAAGACAGAAATGTGAAAGAAAACTATCCCCAAAATATTACCTATTTAATCACCATCGAACCATTGACAAAATGACATAGGTGAGATAACATACGGCGAGGAAGCATTCTTTTGTCTGACATTTAATACGAGGAAGACCATTATTCGAAGCAGACGGCATATCTGGCACCAACGCTAAAAGCGCATCCAATTTATCCGAAAAACCATCATTGACGTATGTTCCTAACTTTTCACTGAAGAAAAGGAATCAACAGATGAACTCGACGAGACCGGAATGGGCGAACGAGTGATATAACTTCAGCGAGAGGTTGACAAATCGTGGACAACCGCATGCTTCAAGAAACGGAGTCTGCGACTGACGAACATGGTGACTTATATAAGAAGGTGAGACCGAAAGACGTGGCAAACGGCGTGGAGGTGTAGGAGAACGTCGAGTCGAAGTACGAGAACGGCATACCGGAGAATGGGAAGGCCGAAAATAGTACTAGAATTCCCGGTGGACGAGAGCTACGACGAACATGTGAATACAAAGTGCGGCGCCTTAAAAATCTCACACCCCGGGATACAAACTCAGATCCTCTAAAATTGAAGTCCCGTAACATGTCATTTACGCAATTATAGAATCGCTGATTCATCGATAGTCGAAACCGCAAAACAGCAATTTTGACACTCAAAGGTAGGTCCGAACGACCCACCATAAAACGAGAAACGGATTTAGAACTGCGTTTTGATTTAACCCGCAAAGGAGAAACCGACACACAACGACGTTTATTTCGTTTAGAGGTAACGGAGTGTGATAAACCAATAGACAATGGAGAGGTCGAGATAATATGCGACCCCACTGCCTTCTTTTGTCCGACGAGAACAATGGACGGCTCCGGCACGGTAGGTTTGAGGCAAGAAGTCTTTGTTGAACTAGACAAAGGAACCGGTTTGGCTGCAATTCCAGACATTGCCACACCTGTACACGCAAGCTGTCTAAAATTTGTGATTTATCTAGACGTAGAACTCTCCCGCTTGGCGGTATATTAACAGAAGCGGGCAAGGTCTGATTACTAAGACCATGGGAAACATTTAATCCAATTCCAACGATATCTTCGTTAGTTTTCATGTCATTTACAAGAGCAATCTCTAACAGGCGTCTGTCGACTTCCGAAAGACGGGTCGTCAGATGTCTGCAGAAGGTAAGTCCGTCTAGCTTGGGCATAATTTTCCAAGCTAACGGGTCCCATAATACACACTCGGCGTAAACTACGCCGATAACACAACTCTTTACAAGTAAAACAAACCGTGTGGGCGTCCAAACTGGACCAAAATTGCCCACACGAACTACATGCATTAGAAATCGGAATCTCAGACATAACTAATGAAAGAATTTCCGATAATAATGAAAGAATTTCCGACAAGAAAGAAACACAAGTCAATAACTGATAAGGATACACGGGCGTTACAACAACAACCCAGGTTGTATAAACACTTCCTTGATGTGTACTGGTCGAGGTACAACAGAGAATAGAGGACTAGAATGGTTTGAGCAGAGCCTTTATAGTAATGCCGCTGGGATAGATGGGAGAGCTCTCCTAGGGGCGGACAACTCTCCGCTAGGGGAGCTAACTTTTAGTTTTAACTTCCGTTTTCTACGTTGTATCATCTTCCTGACGGAGATTAATAGGCATGAATTGAAACAGGTTTAAGATTTGGGAATCAAATTGACAAATTTCTTCAAATGATTTGGTATTAAAGGTTATACCAAATGACTCTATACTACTTTGCATTAAAACATATCCAGTAGTGTCCCAAACAACAAATTAGTATTTTTTTCTCGAATAATATCGTTGAAGTGGGTTTTAGGACACGAATAGCACACATGTGGGGGAAAACGTATTGGAGCCGTGACCTCTGGTGCATGACGTCACAACCTGATTACGATTGCGCCGTAAACGTCATAGTCTATGACGTCGGGCGTTGTTACAAAAGATTCACCCAACTGTGGGAGTTCTAGCGTGATGTCGCTGACATTTGGACGTCACAACAGGCATTTCAGCGAGATCGTAATCAGGTTGTGACGTCACAGGTCAAGCGGTCACAGCTTTCGCCGTTTTGAAAGGGGCATGAAATTGTCGCACTTTACTGCTGCTATTTCCAACCTTGGGCAGTTTGAAAACATACAAAAATGTAAAACAAGTCTATATAATCACCTCTACTACAATTTAGCACAAAAAAGTAGCAGATTTTGAGACCATTTTGTATAACCTTTAAGTATTCAGAATGTTTAGAGATATAGTAAGCTAAGCCATATTTCACATGAAAAGTGTGAAGTTTAAGCGAATATGTCATGAATATTGATTGGCATCAAGCAAACCTTCATTGACAGCATCAGGGGGAGATAATCCAGTCTCTTGCGGTCCCCACAAAACTATTCAGAAGCACAACATACATGTAGTCTGTAGATGTATTATGTTATGTTACTGGTAAATTAAGGCAAGTATTATTGATAACACTAACCTTCCCATATCCAGACACTCTTATCTCGACTGCAGGTGGCAAGCAGACTCCCAGACTGGGACCAGGCGCCACACTTGATCTCGTTCTCATGTCCTTCCAATGTGGCCAAACACTCAAACTCTCCTTCCTTTCTACTCCATATGCATGTAGTGGCGTCAAAGCTTGCACTAGCCAGGTAGTTCCCACAAGGTGACCAGGACACTGAACGGATTGTCCGTGAATGACCATCCGTCAGAATAGTCTTACAAACCCACTGATCGCCCTCTTCACCCCAGATTCTGATGGTTTTATCTCCCCCACATGAGGCGAGTAAACTGCCAGACGGATTCCAGGCCACAGTCCAGACTGTGTCTTGGTGTCCAGTTAATGTTGAAAGAAGCTCAAGCTTTGCCATATTTCAAAACTGTAAAAGATCTGTAGAAATTAAAGAAATGAAAAGTTATTTTTTCGCCTATTAGACCATAGATGTTACGTTGCATTATGACCTCAATTGGAACTCATCCAAATGTATCACCCTGAATATCTCAAGTATTTTTCCCCCAACCTGTTATATGAGGCTAGATTTTTATTAATGAATAACACCGGTTTTGATGTTTGCCTGGAATAGGTTGGCCAAGTTTAACATAGCATCTTGTGTTCAACTCCATGGACCCAGCATTCACCTGCATGGTCGCTTACAGCTTGGCGATTGTATGTTGCAATACAATTGGGTAAAACATCATCATGATGTCAACAAACGCATTATGTGGTAGCTCTGTGACGTTGTTGGTGTTACAATGAAAATACCTGGAGGATGGGCATCATGAATCAACAGCTCAGACGGACAGACGTCACAGACCAAGCAGACAATATACACTTCGGCCAAACTTGGCAGAGGAGTAAAAATCAATACGCTTTGACGTCTTTGTCTGACATCACACTCCACATCATGTCTGAAATTGTATTAACAATTTTCAATGATTTGCTGTATTTTCAATCACAGAGACCTGGCTTGACCTTTGACCTCAACATAAATAGGGTTCCTATTTGACTCATGGGCAAGGACTTGGGTAAACCCAAAGTTTGTTACCAATCCAAGAAATGGAGCGAGTGAGTGAATATGATTAATTGATGGAACTAGAGATATCACTAGGAGAAGCAAAACTTTACTGACGGACAGACGGACAGATATTGTGATTGCAATATACAATCTCATCCATTGATGACTGTATAAAAACAGTAAACCATTATAAAATTTCAAATATACCCTCTTGAAACAATTTAGCATCACCAAAGTATGGAGTGTGTGGACCATTTGGTCGAACCTTCAAACGATGCCTACAGAACTATGGTCTAGCACATGTGACTGCATGTGAGCCTGCAACTATACAAACAATGCTTTGTTAATTTGTTCAATACTGTTAGATATACAAGGGTGAGTGAGTGAGTACGATTTGAAGTTGTTTTCAACATTTTTCAGTCATATCATTACGGTGCCTACATGTGCAAGGACACGAGAGTGCCCACAGTTCCTCTTATCCTGAACACTGATCAGCCGAGCCAGTACATCTGTATAAGTCCAGGTAATCCCTAAATCCTTGCAGAGGGTTTACGTGGATCTTCTTAGTGATTTGGATGAGTTATCAAGTTGTTGCGTCTATTACACAATCTCGTACATTTCATCCCAACCGGTGGTTTTGAATTAGCGCATCGGTATCTGAGGCCTGCGGTTTTTGCTTTGACACCCGATGTCGATTTCAGCCTAACTTCAAAGGCAGTCTGCCCGGCGATGAAATCAAACCAGTCATAACTCAAACCTCGCTGCGGATTGGCCTGATGAGCTGCCTCAGCGCACTTACTGATTGGCTGAGTTTAGTGGAAACCCCTCGAGTTATTTATATCCAGAACTGCTATCGGTACCTAACCAAGCCAGTGTATCAATCATAACCTATCGATTGATACACTGGCTCTCGAGGATGAGCCAGTACAGCACCCGGTCACCCATCCAATATGTAGTTTACTTATGATGACAATATGCCAACTTAACAGGTCCTGCAAGTAGATGCACAGAAATCCATCAATTTTGGCAAACAAACAATTTCTGAGCATACTGCAACCAACAACTGAAGATCTGGGTGACATAATTCGGATGCGATTATAAACCATCCGGCACCATCCTGCAGCATGCGATACCCCCCAGTACAACATCCGGTAAACCCTACAATACTCGTGTGATGTTAGAATGCTGTCATACAAAATTGTTAACTTCTATATCAATCTTGACTTGTACTTAAGTTTTCTGATGTACACTTTTCACTCACATGCATTCAATCTGTCAGACAGACAGTTCCCAATATGACACACCATAAATTAACAATTTGGAATTTAATGCAAGACAAAAGAATACTCCTGATCAGTGATGAGGATTTCATGAATGGAACATCACAATGTCTTGCCAACATGCATCATTGAAAACGATACCTTGAACACTGGATTGTAGGTCATTTCATCCCCCCCCCCCCCCGTCATGGGCTGTTCATCATGTACGGATCTTCAAACCGGGAACACCGTGTGCAATACAGCTTGTCAGGTAGCTCTTCCCAGGCGCCGCAGAGCATATTCAAAAGTGGGGGGGGCTGACCCCTATCTCGACCATAAAGTGGGGGGGCTGAAGTCGCCCCTAGATAGGGCTTATAACATTACAGCTCCGGGTGGGGGCTGAAGCCCCCCTGCCCCCGGCTCCGCGGCCCCTGCTTCCTGGTTCAACAAAAGTTCCCTGCTGCTGCATGTACATGTAGTCACATATTGTGTTTCTCTCACTGGACAAATAGGCCCTGTCCCATTTCACCCCCCCCCCACCATCCCCCTCCTCATAATTATTTGTCCATATAGCTGTTGTGGGAATTGTTTACTTAGGTAAGCAATATTCTTTTATATTTTATTTTAAATTTTTTCTTCATCTGCCAGTAAACTAATACCATTTCCTTAACCATAAACTGTTTCAGGAAAAGAAAAATATGTTGTTTTTGCAATGTAATTCCATCAAGAAATTATTTTCTTCACAGATATGTCTATACGTAGTCTATGTAGATCGGGTGCATAGTTATCGATTTGGGGGAAAAAAAAAAATTATAACCAGCTTTTTTTACTCCTGTGTATTGCAAAATATCTTCTCTAGCTCAGCAAGCTTCGAACACAATGGCTATATGGCCGAAAAATAGATATCCAAAATTGTCAAATATAGCTTTTGAAATGTAATAAAGACAAAATAAATAAATAAATTGTTTTGCTCCCGATCTACATAAACTACGTAGACATATCTGTGAAGAAAACAATTTGTTATGGAAGTACATTTAGAAAAAAGCAGATTTTTATTTCCCTTATCATCGTTTAGACTATACGTAAAGACATACAGTGTATCACCTTGTTTCGAACCAGTAAACAGTCGGCACCTGCTACTGGCCACAGTTTATATCCTAAATCTAACTACAAGGTTGAAATATATGCTTTAATATCTGCTGAATAATATGGCAATAAAAGTTTTTCTAGATGATTTGTAAATATAGCGATAAATGGTCGGCTTATTCGTGACGTTCATTACCCAGTTCAGGGTCAAACTTCCAGTTTCGAATCGGATCGTTTTCCTACGGTCTAAATAGGTCTCAATAGCAATTTATCTGCCTAAACTCACTGGAAAGAGGACTACGGTATCCATATATAAATCCATGCTAAGATAACACAACCTTAACATCTTCAACATATCAAATTTAAATCCCGAAGATTGGAGCATAGGATCGAGCTTCCACTTTCAAATCACCAAGGGACGTAACTCCGTTCGAATTCTACATCCTTTAACATGGCGCCAAATTGTGATTCGGAACTAGGTAAAGGACACGGACTTACTTCCCGTAGAATAAAACGAATTCTAATAACGGGATCAACTTGTATTTTAGTGGTAGGTTATTTAATAATTTTACGCTATTTTGATACAGAAAACGTCAACCATCTTCTCCTAGTTTTCATGGATTAGGCCGACAAACATATATCACATATAGAAACAGAGCGCAAATCGCCGTCCACTCGACACTGGCCGACATACAAGTTCAGTTTTCTCTCCTCAAACGAACGTCTGGCTGATGCTGAACTTGTTTACAGGAAGACAATTAATTATATTTTTCAGCCATGCAAGTTTGGTATTTTTAACACCATATATCACAAACAAATGCAGCCGTGAATCTGGACTGACCCGGATCTGGGAATGATTTGGAACTAGGAAATTGTCTGTACATGTATCATTTCCTGAAACAGTTTGATTTAATAGCATTAATATTATTTACCGGCTGATGAAGTAAATTTGAAATAAAGTATATTGCTTACCTAAACATTTCCATGGACAAATAATTATCAAGGGGGTGAACATGACTGTACTGAAAACTGATCACCACTTGCAAATTATTAGCCACAACTGCCTTCGGGCATTCATAGGAACAGTTGTGGTTAGCAAATTATGACATTTTCCAACAACAACAAGTGACATAGCTCCGGTGTAGCCTTGTTCCATACTACGTGAGAACAACGCTACGGCTGCAAGCCAGTCACCAGATCGAGTTGTTGGGAAATTGCCGTACGGGCAATATTTGCCGAACCAATTGACCATAACCAATTAAATAATTCGATTCTATGTCCACTTACCTTTCATAAAAATCCTTGTTTATGAGTGACCGTCCGTTTTTAGCTTGGCAAGAGATCGAAACTCGGACGAGGGGGGGTAAAACTGTCCACATCGCCGCCATCTTTACATCGATAAGTTTTACATGGACAGTATAACCCCCTCGTCCGAGTTTCGATCTCTTGCCAAACTAAAAACGGACGGTCACTCATAAACAAGGATTTTTATGAAAGGTAAGTGGACATGGAATCGAATTATTTTATTGGTTATGGTCAATTGGTCTGGCAAATATTGCCCGTACTGCAATTTCCCAACAACTCGATCTGGTGACTGGCTTGCAGCCGTAGCGTTGTTCTCACGTAGTATGGAACAAGGCTACACCGGAGCTACAAGTGACACAACAACAATTTTCCATCCACAGAAAGCCAGCCGAATTGTACAGTCGGCTTGTAACTTTGTTTATACCTGGTTACAGTCAATTAAATCATTAATAACCCACGCATATACTGCTTTGATTCAGAACAAATGTGTCTGTGCAGCTGAATCCAACAGATTAATTTTCAAAGTGCAGCAATCTTCATCTCACCACACGTGAGGGCGGCTCTTGAATGATGATTTGACCTTTGTCATGACCTCATTTTCAGTGGAGGAATATGCTTTGAGTGAAATACTTTAAGCAAAGATTTATCGCATTATACGAATAGATTAGATCTTTTATAATATCTGTTTCAACTACTCATGATTTCGGAAGCAAAGATTAAACATGCAGGACAATATTCTCTCTTATTCCGTGGAACTAATTTATCTTTGCGGGTTGGTATTATGATATTTACAGATGTTGTTCGACACTTCCGGTTTGGATGATTGCCATTCTTGGGCATAATTTTGTTTTGGGTGTTATCACAGTCTGTGACACAGAAGTTGTAACTTCTCTTCCAGCGAAGAAAGATGATTTCCAAGTGGAGGAAGATTATCGACGAGAATCGGGAGCATAAAAATGAGGAACTGGATCTTGTTGATCGAAACATAACGAATCTCCCAGAGGTTCCCGGACTGAGTAAGTGACGGAGTCTGCAGAGTGTGCACTGCAGCCAGTCGGATGAGGAACAGGCAAAACTCGTTTTACTGGTCCAGTGCAACTGCAGCAACAACTGAATTAACTATCCATCCATCCAAAACTGTAATGAAGCTACCATAAGGAAGCTACTATAATGAAGTGATTTGCCCAATTTTTGTTGTTCTCGTTGAATTTAATTGCTAAACTCAAACGTCCTGCATGTCAATGTAAAATAAAATTGTACATTGTAATCATCCTATCTCCCCTCAATAAAATGGAATCGTCCAGCTAGATCAGGCTTTTTTTCTCATCATGTTCTAAAGTCAACATAAACAGATCAACATATTACACGGTAGGTATCCAAACAGATCTCTACCAGTGCAAAAGATCTCTACCATCTGCACAACGATCTCCACCAGCTAATATTATGGGTTTACGAACAGTGGTATGTACCAATTTGAGCTTATTTGCCAGGAAGACCTGAGTAATACTCGGAATGATATAGCGCAGCGTACGCCTAAATGTACGAGGAAATATATTTCGCTCTTGTTTCAAACGTGTGTCCTCTGATTATTTCATAATCAGGGACACCGATCGCCCCATCGACGATTCAATATTGAGAATGTGATGAACTTTTCCGGTCTTTAATGTCTTGAATTGAAATCCTGATAGAAAGGGGCTACTTTATAACGAAATATTGTCAAATTCCAGTCAAATTTTACATATATGGGTAAAAATAAGCAAGTTTATGTGAAAATATGTGTGCTCAATGTACTTTTTGGAAATTAGAATTACAAAGATCTCTACCAATTCCTGACAACTATCTCTACAGGTTCGGTGCATGGAAAGTGTTGGACAAAAATCTACAGATCAAGTCGTATGAACAGGCCTAGTAGAACCAGAGATATATTGTGCGGATTTGTCTGATGCCAAGTTGCACACGCACGCACGAAAGATGATTGAGGCAGTTCGGTCTTGTCATTGGGAGCTCGGTAAATTACGTACCGATACACAATGTGACCTTCGTCCGAAGGTTCGAAGTGAGAACGAAGAAATTGGCTTGATATAATGAAGATGATCTCAACACTCTTAAAATGAAAGCGTTTTATTTAACATTATTAATGTCTGAGGAGTTACACCATCATATAAGTTGTTATATTTGTAACACTCTCAGAAAGTGTTGAAAAAATATCTAACATTATACTACACTTTACTAGGCTGAATTTAACACTTGTATAGTGTTGTATTGCTCATCATACTGCAATATAATGCCGGATATAAAACTTTTTTTTCAACGCTTTTTGTCAATTCTCGGACATTTATAGTGTTAAATACAACAATTTCAATTTAACATTTTCTGAGAATGGAAACGTTGTCCAGTGACCAACCCTAGATTTTGTGGTGTGAGTAGCGGAGGTGTTGATCAGTAGAACTTAAATAAATGAAATGGTCTTAGATCTACATTTTTCTGTATGATATACCCGCGAATATCATCACGTCACACGTGTTTTTGCCAAAATCATAGAAAATACATTTTCTGCGCAGCAAGGCAAGGAATTCGAGGCATAGGCCTACAGATATATCCGCGTGCATTGTTTTTATTGGATCATAAACACAACGGAAAGTCGATAATAAATTTTATCTGAATTTACATTTAATCCAAATGTATGGTGTTGAAAATTGCATTTTAAGATTACGAAACAATCTCCAAACTCAGAACCCGTCATGTGAGCTATGCTGATATTTTTAACGCTGTTTCCCGACATGCGATCTTTTTATCATCGAATAATTGTGTGGGTCGTCGATCCACTTTTTTAGCTCGCCGTATACGAAGTAGGCGAGGTATTGGGAGAGAGAGGGGGAAAGTGTTGGTGTCGGTGTCGGTGTTGGTGTCCGGTTAGACTTTTATGTTTAGGCTGGACTTAGAAAGTTTTCTGGGTTAATCTTTTCTGTTTAGGCTGGACTTAGAATAATTTTGACTTCTTATATGGCATGAGATGCAGTGTACATTGTATACAGTCATACATACCAAATCACATACAGTATATTCCTTTATGGTATTTACTAATAGTTTTTGACATTATTTTATTTCAGAAGTACAATATCAAAATAACTGGCGGGGGAATCCCGCAGTACCGAACCCCTGTTAGTTTTTAATTTCGTGTCGTCTTAAATGAAGGACGCCATTTCCTAAAATTTTATCAGATTCTCGTTGACCCTGAAGCTTTTGTACAACCATATCTGTGTCCACACATTTAACTTACTATATTAATTAAAAGTGAGTTTGAATCAGTTTGTGAGCTCAGTCTTTACCCGTGCACATTATTATGGAGCATTACAGTATGATTGGACACAGTTGTCATTGCGTTCTTTTATTTGCATACAAATGTGAAGGTTTACCACAGTGCAAGTGTCCCATTGCCTGTTGGAAATGATAGATTTAGTCCTACTATTGCACTGTTATTAGCTTTGTTTGTTCACATATCATCACACAAAGTTACATGTACACCAAGAACGTGCTCAAAATTGAACACCTATTGTTCCTAACTACATGTATACATGAACATGTATTCATCACATCTATGCAATGGGATGTGTAGGCTTACTTTTGGAAAAAATGTAATCTTTATTGGTAGTTATATAATATAGTTCCTCCTTCAATCCAACCTCAATATCACTAAATATAGAAATCATATTTCTTAATAAATTTATTATTTTAAATGATGTGCATTGCCAATGATGTGCAACCTCAAATGATGTGCCATCCTTAAGGGCTCGATCTTTTTGCGAAGCTGCATATAGCTCTTATATGTGATACTAACCTATTAGGTAGGAGATGCAGTGTACATTGTAGGTTTATACTTGGTGTAAGAATTACGCACAAGACAGGGCCTAAAATAGCCTGTCTGAGCTCAACAATGCGTCTAGACGTGACCCTTTTCAGCTGCACAAAAGCCTCAACAAAAGCCTCAACAATGCGTTCTTACACCGACCTGTTACATATACACAAACACGTCAAATCAACTACAATATATTCCTTTATAGTAATTACGGTACTAATAGTTTAATGACATTATTTCATTTCAGAAGTACAATATTAAATATTAACCCCTGGTGGTTTGGAATTTTGTGTCGCCTTTAATGAAGAACACCATTTCCTTCAATTTTGGTATCGAATCCCATTCCTCATCATGATTTAACCTCAAGCTTTTGCACGAACCATATTTGTCCAGGCATTTCACACCCACATCTCAGACAAAATTTCAATTGTACATGTATTCATAATGACATGTATAAGCTTACTTTTGGAAAAAAATGTAATCTTTATTTCAAGTTTTATGATATAGTTCATGTTTCAATCCAACTTCAGCATCACTGACGAAGAAGTCAAATTTTTATTGCATAACCCTTGTTATGTAAAAAGCTTCAAGCGTTTCTATCTCCATAGTTTTCGCGAGGTCATTAACTTCCCTGATAACATCTCTCATCGGAAAGATGAAATGTGTGTTACGGCAATAGAAAATATACAATTTGTGAAAGTTCTACATCGATCGCTTTATGATTACGTATAGTTATGACATGAAATTGGAATTCGTAGCATGTACTATTTCCTGAAAAAAAATGACCTAAATGGAGTCAGTTTATTTTTTCGATTTCAACCGCACCACGAATAGGCCAAACTTCCGCCTTATCGTACCATCTTTTTTTTTCAATTTCAAATCGCCTTTATTTGTGTACCGGTAAATGTATCTTTTTGCCAAAAGCATCAGCGTGTTGATAGCACATTGTTCTTTTCCGCCAACGTAACCATGTTAGGGAGACCCTTATCAATAAATATATATGAAAATCAATAAAGACAAAATCATATTACCATGTTTGAGTGATCTCGCTCTATAAAATGGAGGAAAAAAGGGCCGTTTTAACTCAATAACTTTGATTCCTTCGTCATCAATGCTCCAAAACATCAGGCGCATTAATGTATCTATTGTTCCTTGTCCTTTAATTAATTTGCCATTTTAAGAACCAGTCAATGTTGTTTCAGTAGCTTGACCGATATTTGGCGTATTAATTTAGATAAATAACAAGTTACTTTTTAGCAAACGACCTCTTTTACCTTCATTTTAGCGGGATCGCCCTAACATGGTAATATGATTTTGTCCCGGGCTTGATTTCCCTTGTAGACTCATTGGTTTCAGCGTATAAATCCCCCAGAGTAAGCCTATCCCAACACTGTAAGCGCCGATAGAGATCGTTGTCAACTTCAGCACAGAAAAACATGCATATCACAAACTCATGGTAGAGATCGTTGTAAAATGAATAGTGATTTTGATTGAAATTCTTCTCCCAATCAAACAGGACGACTTCGAGGCTTAATTATTTTAGTTACTTGAACAATAAGCCATAATTAAAGGGACAAACACAGCTGGTGTACAGTCAGATATGCCCTAAAATAGACCATTCTTTGATGATGGAGTCGATTCTCCTAATCGACATGGCAATCCTGTGTCCCAAATTAAAAAATAACGAAAATACATCAGGCTTTAGCTTGCACGTGCTATAAATCTAGATACTCATATGGGTACGCTGTGCTATGTGGTTTACAGACCTTTTCGGTGCTTGGCTGATTATTTTGCCCTGACCGGGCATGCTCCTCTCCAAAATCTAACAATTTCTCGCTTCACGCACCGGTAGAGATAATTTCATTACGGGTAGAGATCGTTTGCACTGGTCATGCTGGTAGAGATCTGTTTGGATACCTACCGTGTATTAAAAAGTCTGGATATTGTTTCGTTAAAATGGTTAAATAGCACGATTGGGTGCTATTCTTGAGCGAAAATGACAATAGTATGCATGTGCAAACTTATCACGATCGCATAATTTCTCCTTTCGAGTGACAAAATAAAAACAAGTGAAAAATTTGAAAGCTATATCAGTATGATGTGTTATTGATCAATATATTAATATCACGATTGTGATATTATGATAATATCTCAAGACAATGTTATTTCATATTTTACGATCTTTTATTAATTCCGAAGCCTGTTCTTAGATACACGATCAATAATTTAAACAAAACTAAGTGATTAAAATCTAAAATGATATGCACTTCTCAAGGTACAGTTTTTTTGTAGCACATCTAAAAGCAGATCAAAGTTCAGAGTGAGATTTACAATTTACACCAAAAGCAAGTACGTCGAGCATGCCACAGAAATGCTTTATGTTGTCGTCTTGCTTGTATTGGTTGGTAATAATTGTTTATTAATAATTGTTATTAATAATTGTTTATTAATAATTGTTTAGGTGTACAATCAATATCATCTGCTTTGAAGTGTCAGAAGATGCTTTAGTAAAATAATATAATGTAGCTGAAATACACAAAGAAAATGACAAGAACGAGTCCATGGTCATAGAGAATAGATTATTATAAATGATCGAATTCAAAATTTATAAATTCTATCAGAAATTCGGTCTGAAATGGTTATTTTCAAAAAAGTGGGTGTTTTGTCCAATTTTCCTTTTTTGAGATTTTATGTGGGTGTTTTGCCCTTCGGTGTTTTGTATGTGGTGGACTTGTCCCCTGGGGATTTTGTCCAGAACCCAGTTTTGAAACAGTAAAACAGTCAAAAAGACAGACTAACATTGTCAAGTGCAAATTTAGAAGGCTGACTATTGGTTTTATTGTAATTATTGACATTGTGATGCAGATGGTGTTTAGAAAAGATAGTCTGTTTCAATACCCAATTTTAACCTTTTGTAAGCACCACTATTTTGTTAATCGTAGGCCTGCTGTAGTGCTGACCTACAATAAATTACTCTAAAAACTACAGCAAAATTTTACAGCTTACATTTGTGAAGCTAAAACAATGATTTCTTTGATTTTGCCCGATTCATACAGAAAAAATATCCAAGTTATGCAACAATCAGATTGACAACCTGCTACCTCTTGATACACCATCCATTACAATATGCTCATACTATGCAGCTTGTATCACTGACGTCCCTACTCTCCTTGTTCCCCTGCTGATTCACATCGCCAAGTTCACGCCTCTTGGCCGTAAGGGGGCGCTTTATCTGGTTACCCAATCGCCATGCCGTAATAGCTCGGAGATAACCAGATTCTTCATACTAACCACGTGATCGAAATTCCGTCATGCCTTCATGATAGTGAGATCACGACTCTCACGTATTAAATGTGGAAACCATGCCAATATTTTTACAGCGACATGCCCTCTTACCGCATCTCTCAAAGGAACTTTTTCCCGTCTTTATTACAGTCAACATTCAATTCAAAATCTGAAACAATTGAACAGTGTTTTTACGTTACCATTCTAGGCAGCTTGATCTCCTTATATACTCATGACGATAAAGCGTGGTCTTATCAGTGGGATATTAACAACATTTACAGGGATTTATTTGTTACGTAATTATTTGAAGGTATCAGTGAACATATGTTTGCAATCAGTTGACGAACCTTACTAAACAATGGAGGAAGTTATCCAAAAATCTGTTCACTCTTAACTCAGAAATTAACGTAATTAGAGCTGTTTTGCCGTCTGTTTATTGTTAGTTTTGCCGTTAACGACATATGAATGTTTGAAAAGGGAGACAACACATATTGCCAAGACTTCCGTAAGAGTGATATTCATTGGTCATTGGTGGTTGGCTTGTGCAGAGTGCCCCCTTACGGGCAAGAGGCACGAAATATGCGATGTGAATCAGCGGGGGGAACAAGGAGAGTAGGGACGTCAGTGATACAAGCTGTTTATCAGCGTACCATTACAACACCGTACTGTGATGTTATGTAATCAATCAGATTGAAAACAATGTCACAGAAGGATGCAGACACAGACACATGGTTTCTTTTGTAGTATAGATATACCACCCTAGGTATGACTTATTTTGAATTTTGAGGTAATACCCCACATGGAGGCATGCCCAGGGTTAGAGAGTGGGAGTTTGATTTGAATGATCCTGCGTTAGTTCCACTCATTCTCTGCAGACAATGGGCCTTTATGAGTCTTGTGTTGTGATATTTAATTTTTTTATAACTTCCTGGATAATTTCCTGGATTTTTCATGATACTGATCCAATTGTCTCCACTCTGTTACAGTGTCCTTGCGGCATCTTACTCGTCTGACACTTAGTCACAACAAAATAGTTGGTAAGTAAACAGTTAGTCTGACGTGTACTTCTTTACAATCATAATTCCATTCATGATTCAATGATGTATTTGTAGTCCGTAAATAGCGATTTGGCAAGTGTCAAGTAATTTGCATCATTCAGCCAAATTTTGTTTATCTATCTTCATTGTTTTGTGTACCAGGGTATCTGATGTTGCTGATATGGAGTGACGTAAACTTTAAAATTTCAAGGTACATGTAATTCAGAGATGAATATTTGAATGGCTTTCAGAGTTGGCATATTTTTAGTGACGTACATGCTTCACTTTTACTGTGACAACATCCATTCTTTGATATAGCGATGTTTCACTACTGCAGCTACTGGTAATGAGCATTTACTCAAGAAGTTTAAATCCACAATGGAATATCACTTTAATAAAAAAAAAGGATTCCTTCATAAAAGTGCAATGTTAATTCACCCACTTGCCATGTACATGATGTATGATAGAATGTTTGTATTCTTCATAGTGTAACGTTTGATACTAAATTGGTTTACCAAGATATAAACAAGTTACATGGGCTATAAAATTAAACTATACTATTAAAATATGTTAAGTAATGGCTTTGTTTTATTTTCAGTCATTCCGCCCAATATTGCTGATTTTGTCAATTTGGAAATATTGAATTTATTCAACAACCACATAGAGGTAGGTACAGATAATTTTATATATTCAAAAATTTTTATTATATTTCAAACATATTGATCATCTTTAAATTTATTTTTCAGGAGTTGCCAACAACTATCAGCTCTTTACCCAAACTGAGGATATTAAACTTGGGGTGAGTGTTCATAATGTTTATTGTTTACTCTCTCACTGTGGACAAGTACATATTACGTTTTCAATGTGCATGGTGAAAAGTTCTCAGGTAATTTTTTAGTGCCTGCCCAAAAGCAGGTCTAAATTTAAGAGTGCTGATGGTAACCTCTCAACAGGTTACCATGAAATCTACACTGGTTATTATTTATGGCAACCTATTGCATAATTATTAACCTATTGTCATATTTCTGTTCAGAATTAAAACAGGTTACCATAATTTTTCATATGACAACCTCCAGGCAACCTGAAAACAGGTTACCACCTTAAATTGAGACCTGCAAAAGTTGGACGTGTTATGTGATGGCGATGTCCATCCATCTGTCAATACCCTAGAGGCAGGTGATGTGTCAGATATCAAAATATAGGTCGAGGTCAACGGCAGGGTTCATATGGTTCATTAAAGGTTCTGAAAAAAGGTGTTGGTTGTATGGACCTGGAAAAGTCCTGGAATTTTGTCTTTCACAAAGAGTAGGAACCCTGCTAAGGTCACTGACCTAAAAATGAAAAAATCATTGAGCCATTCCAATATCAATAAACTCAGATATAATATCACAGAATATTATATCTCACATCAGCGCTATATAAATCCCATGTGAATTTCAAACTACATCTGTTGGCCAATCAGGTCAGATTTAGGCTTATCATTTAAAACAAATAACAAACAATTTTTTTTTGAGTGATTAATAGCGATTTTAAAATGGCCACTTCCACGGCATACACTTGATAGTGTACCTCTAGGGGTAGGCGTACTTGCTCACTCTTGTTGGAGGTATAGAAGAGCTATCTCAGAGTGAAAATAGAGGGTTTCGCTCTAAATTCTTTTGCTGTGGCATACATTTCCTCTCTTTTTTTTCATCGCATTTTTTTCAACAACCCAATAAACATAGAACACATCAAGCTGCCATTCCACACCAGAACAGATGTTGAAAAAAGATGCTTGGGCTGTTGTACATCGATTTCTGATATCTTGGATATCCGTTTGATTGTAATTTTCTATATGTTTATCTCTCTAGATGCACCATATGTTAGGTAGTCTAATCGGCTAAAATATAAACAGTTCACCACTACTTAGTTGAATGTTTTCAGCTTTCACCTAAAACACGCATGTACAGGTTGTGAGGAACAGTTACTTTCACATTTTATATGCATGAATGACAAATTTATGAGTTTACAGGAGTATGATTCTTGTGTGGATATAACCACCAACATCCCTAATGTTCCTCGAAATTCAGTTTATTTATTAAATAATAGTTTGAGACTTTAACAGGAGCCGGAAAGCACAGTCAGGTAGACAGATGACTCTGAGTGGAGCCTTTCATTCCTCGAAGAGCGAGCAACTACCCCTAGAGGTGCACTATTGATAATGCCGTGTATTCTGTGCTATGTACAGTATATTCATATTTACAAATTGAAAATAAAGCCGTTAACAGTGATGTCATGTTAGTGTCATAATCAGTAATGAATCAGTTTTTGCAGGGAATATAAAATGTGTGGTGGGTAAATGGTCCATTAACTCCGACAACGTATGCATTTCTGGTCATTTATGTGTTCCAATGGACACCTTGCCAATGGGAGTCTTGCACAATAGGTCCAGAAGCTAAAACGGAAGTGTTAAATCTGCCAGTTGATCAGATTGAACCAAAAATCGACAACTGGAAGTGGTTATCACAAAATCTGAGTGGATAATTGGTGTTGTTAAAGTCCCCCATTGGCTTCAGCTCTATGTGAGTATATGCGTAAGCTCACACAGTTATTATTATATTTGTTCATTTTCACCGTATTTATATGATTAAATTATGTTGTTGTTTTTCAGTGTGAATCGTCTGAGCTCTCTTCCTCGAGGATTTGGTTCCTTCCCAGCTATAGAAGTGATAGATCTGACCTATAACAACATGAATGAGAACAGTCTACCTGGAAACTTCTTCTGTCTGGGTAAGTTGATACATCTTCAATTTACTTGTGCAATCCAGTCTCCCCAAGAGCACCCTGATAACAAAGACTGTCCACAGAACATTTCAGGATCTTCATGCAAAATTGAGCACCCCTACATACACAGAAGATGTCTGTGGTTTGGAGCACTCTAATCTCTATGTATAAGGTAATTTCTTAAATAATTTGAACACAGATGATAAATGCAGGCAATCAAAAATCTACATTTTCGGATTATTCTGACAGAATTTGATGAATATTGGCATTCAGATTTATTGCTGCATGCATTTTTAAATACATTGTACTGGGAAACAAACATGGTGTCTGATTATTTCAGCTCAAGTTGTCATGATACATTGTTGGATTTTGTTGTTTTGTACATGTATTCCTATAAAACATTGTTTTTCTCTGATTGTAATGAACCCTGGTGAGAATATTAATTAATTTATTATTGAACAACAGTATGTCGTGCAGTTTTACCAGTCGAATATACAGTACCTCAAGGTCAATGGAAGTCTATTCATATGCATATGCAAATTAAGTGCTGCAGCTCATTGCTGGTACACCATGAGGATGCAAACTTCAATGAGAAAGTAAGCTTACTTGAACTGAATACATGCACATGCACTATAAGCAGTCAGGGGACCAACTTACGTAAGTTATAACCTAGTCAAGTTATGAACTACATATAGCTGTAACTCTGAGAAGTTATAAGTTGTGGTGCCCATTTGACCACAAAATGTTTGTGGAAGGAAATGTCACCAATAGTTGACCTTCTAATGCAAACCGGACATGGTTAGATTGGATTTGGCCATAAATCTTGTTACATCAACGTTCCATCAGTGGAGTGTAACTTTATAAGGTTATATATGTTAATTTGCACATTAAACAAAAATGAGTGCAGCTCTTAAAAAATGATTGTCGCCTTAAGTAATACCTCCTTATTCAACCTTAATGGCTTGGCTTCCAAGGAAATTATAGATAAATTGTATGAAAAAATCTGGGATGCTATGATATAAGCTGATGAGTACTACATGTATCTAGGTTATAATCTCATGTATATGTAAGTTTTATGAATGTACAGTGTATCACATACACTTGAAGGCATAAAGGTTGTTAAACATAGCAATGAGCTGTATTAAATGAATTAACAGAGGTAATTACACTGTCACTTCACTACTGGTTAAAATTTTGATATGATAACTTGTAGAGGTTATATGCTACAATTCTACTTAATATTTCAAGATAGTGAGATTTGTTCAATGACGACAACTCGGTTATAAGAGCCCATGGAAAAGCAAGCACTTCCCTTTCTTGGTTGCTCAGTATTGATCTGAATATGTATCAGACAGTCTCGGATTTAAGATGAAGAGTGACCATCAAGAAGGTTGATAAGGATATGAGAAGCTTTGGTCAGAAATACACAGGTAAAAGTCTCATGTCCCCCTATTCCAGTAACTGATAAACATAACATGGACTATCATTTTGTATATTTACTGTAGATACTTTAAGGGGACTGTACCTTGGTGATAATGACTTCGAGACCCTCCCTCCTGATATTGGCAAGTTGAAAAACCTTCAAATTGTAAGTATACTTGATTATGATCCTGTATTCTATGTGCTAGTCTCTATCTGCTGTCAAATTTTATGAAAGATTTTACCTTTTTGAAATTATGTTTTTGTTGCTGAGTTCAGAATGAGATTTTTTTATCGAGCCCGTAGCTTTAGCTGCGGAAAGCTCGATATAGGTGCCACAATGATGTCCGTCTGTCTGTCTATCTGTCTGTCTGTCTGTCTATCTGCAGGACCAAGTAAATGTTAAAGTTTTGGACTTAGAAATTTTTTCCTCAGGACCAAGTAAATGTTAAAGTTTGATCCTAAGGCCTGCCCACTCGGGCTACACATATTGAACCCATCCACTACCCTCGGGGAGCATGTCCCCACCCCTGGGACCACAGGACCAAGTAAATGTTAAAGTTTTGGACTTAGAAAATTCCTGACACAGCTTCTCGGCCTCACCTATGTCTCCTAAACTAAGGCCAGCCCGACCCCCTGAACTCTCATCTATTCCTAATGCTTACATCGGGCTACACATATTGAACCCATCCACTACCCTTGGGGAGCATATCCCCACACCTGGGACGTCAGAACCAAATAAATGTTAAAGTTTTGGACTTAGAAAATTCCTGTCCACAGCTTCTCGGCCTCACCTATGTCTCCTAAACTACCCCCCGAACTCTCATCTATTCCAAATGCTTACATCTGTCTACACTTATTGAACCCATCCACTACCCTCGGGGAGCAGGTCCCCATCCCTGGGGCACCGAGCCCCATCCCATATCTCCTAAAGTAAGTTTTGCCCGACCCCATATCCTCATATAGTTTGGGAGCTCAGATCATCCTGTACACTTACTCAACCCATCCACTAACCCCGGGAGCATGTCCCCACCCCTGGGGCACTGAGCCCCACCCTATTTCTTCTAAACTAAGCATTGCCCGACCCCATACCATCATATTTTCCCACAGCTTACATGATCCTACACTTATTCAACCCATGCGCTACCCATGGAAGCATGTCCCCACCCTCGGGGCACTGTGCCCCACCATCCATCACCTAAACTAAGCTTCGCCCGATCCCATATCCTCATATTTTCCTGAAGCTTACATCATGCTACACTTATTCAATGCATTGCCCAACTCCATACCCTCATATTTCAATTTCTAATTTTATATCTCTTATATGTGATACTAACCTGTTATTAGGCATGAGATGCAGTGTACATTGTATATACAGGCATACATACCAAATCACCTACAGTATATTCCTTTATAGTATTTACTAATAGTTTGGTGACATTATTTTATTTCAGAAGTACAATATCAAAATAACCGGCGGGGGAATCCCGCAGTACCGAACCCTGTTAGTTTAATTTTAATTTTTCTTAAATTTTGCTATCAAATTCTGGTTGACCCTAAAGCTTTTGCACAACCATATCTGTGTCCACACATTTAACTTACTATATTAATTAAAACTGAGTTTGAATCAGTTTGTGATGTCTCAGTCTTTACCAGTGCACATTATTATGGAGCATTACAGTATGATTGGACACAGTTGTCATTGTATTCTTTTATTTGCATACAAATGTGAGGGTTTACCACAGTGCTGGTGTCCTATTGCATACTGGAAATGATAGATTTACTCCAACTATTGCATTGTTATTAGCTTTGTTTGTTCACATATCATCACACAAAGTTACACCAAGAACGTGCTCCAAATTGCACACCTATTGTTCCTAACTATACATGTACATGTATTCATCAGATCTATGCAATGGGATGTGTAAGCTTACTTTCGAAAAAAAATGTACTCTTTATTGGAAGTTATATAATATAGTTCCTCCTTCAATCCAACCTCAACATCACTAATATGGAAATCATATTTCTTAATAAATGTATTGTTATTTTAAATGATGCATTGCCAATGATGTGCAACCTCAAATGATGTGCCACCCTGAAGGGCTCGATCTTTTTGCGAAGCTGCATGTTGTATAATGATGAAACAAATCTGGCATCAGATAATGCCAAAATAGCAGAAAATGCAAAATATTTGTTTGAATAACTAATGATTTAAAGATTTTTTTCCTTGTAGCTCGTTCTGAGGGAAAATGATCTCGTCTATTTACCAAAAGAAATTGGAGATCTACAAAGATTACGAGAACTCCACATTCAGGGAAACAGATTGACAGTGCTTCCTCCAGAGCTAGGTAACACCCAATGCATGTATCTATTCTCACTAGTTATGTAGAACTCATTTGGGGCTTGTTTGTCTTCGTTCATCTACTTTACTCCCATAAACAAAAAACAAATGGCCAAACAGATCACTCCCTGTACGTCAGTAAGTGCTCAATTAGTCTATAAATAATCATCTCCAAATTTGGAGTCAAATTATGAGCAGCCTTCATGATCAGAACAACGTTGATCAGCCTTAAAGGAACAGTAAACCCTTGGTAAACGCTTATTGCAAATGAAAGGACATCTGTCACAGTGTCTTAAAGATGAAAAATTAATTTCTGAGATTTTTTAAAACAGACTATGTCTATGAAGCAATTAAATAATGCTGTAATATCACTTTCAGTGATGGCACCCGAGATTTCGTTTACTCAGTCAAATTTCCAATGTTTCAGATTTTTTTTTAAAATGGAAAAAAATTGTTTCAAGCACTTTTAGCATTGTTCTTTCATTTGCAATATACGTTTACCGGGGGTTTACTGTTGCTTTAAAATTACAAATTAAACAAAGAGAAATTAATAATACATTTGTTTTGTACATGGGTTATAGAAACTCCTAAGCATAATGGAACTATTTCCATAAAGAGCAGTTCTGAATGGCTTATTCATATACATGTACACCTGCTTCGAGCATTACATTTATGTAAAGTCAAAATATGGCTTTAAAATAAAACTGAACCATAAAATATAACCATTGTATTGATATAACAACAAAATTGGAAGAAACTGACGTTTCTGTAAAAAACAATTTCCTGTTTCACTAGATTTGATCTAGGATACAGTATGAATAGTACTGCTTCTCCATTAAATTCCCACCTACATGTAGAACTCTCAGAGTGATCGATCATGGACCGATGACTCCGTTGTGGACCGATGACTCCATTGTGTTATTAAAAAGCTGCAGATGTTATTCTCATTTACGAGTACTCCGAAATGATCGTGTTTAATGTTGCAACAACTAAGTTGTGTTTGCTATTTACATAGATTCCTTGGTTAATTATAATAGTGTTTCTCTAAAAGCTTTGAGACGTTTGTGAAGTGAGTGTTGTTGTTTACAGAATATTTTGGAATGTTCTTTTTTACCCCTCGGCCAAACTTGACCTTAAGAGTATTGTCATCGTCATGTTCGTCTGTCCGTCCATCTCTGCTTTCTCGTTAACACCATATCTCAAGAATGACTGCCTAGGAACACCAAACTTACATCACACATACATATGGTCACAGAGCAGAAGTCTATTGGAAATCAGTGAGATTGACCTAGTTTTTCTAGGTCACAAGATCCAATTATGTCAACTTTGTCACAAATTGCTTCTTATGACCATATGCCAAGAATGATAAGCTCTAGGCTCACTAAACTTATACTAGACACCTATCTGGTATTGGGCTAATACTAAATTGGCTTTGGGGTATTGTCATCATGTACATACATACATACATTTCAAGAATGACTATGTCTAGGAACACCAAACTTGGCTCACATATGCATGTGGTTCATGTTTCACTGTAATGTTGTTTCATGCTTGCCCTCTCAGTATTTAACATTTGCGCAAGTCCAGGAACTAATTGCACTGCACATGCAATGTCATTTTCTTCAGGTATACGCTTTTCAGCATTCTTTAAAGTACTCAGTAACAACAACATCAGCACTCGCTTCACTAACTCCTTAAAACTTGCATTTACAGTGCCAAATTTTAATGATATTTATCTCACTGGTTCTTTTGGTAATGTTATATGACAAAATTATATCACTGTTTATATGGCACTATTTGGTTTGTTCATGTAGGTCTGCTGGACTTAGTCGGGACAAAGCAGGTCTTCAAGGCAGAGAATAACCCCTGGGTACCCCCCATAGCAGACCAGTTTCAAGTGGGTGTGTCACATGTATTTGACTACATCAGATCTGACACCTACAAGTTGTAAGTACTGTGCAATTTTATGTGCATTTTTGAGAAGACTATTTCAGTTCAACATATGGAAAGTTCCAGTGTATATTACTGAAATATTCGTGCTTGATGGTATGTTACAAGAGGATATCAATTGTATATTACCCTATTCAACAATTTGGACACTGACCAACAATGTTTGAAAGAGACAAATGGGGCAATGATACTGACTCTAAATTACCCTCTTCTCAGTTAATCATTACGAAAACGCTTAATTCTCTTCATCAACCAATTTCATTTGAAATTTGAATTGCCCAATGAAATGTTTTGAAATTGGAAGATATCCCATGATGCACTGTCATTCCCACACAATTCATTGCAAGCCTGTAAGCAGGTAACCAGGGTAACCCTCCCATGTACATGATACATGAACATTTTGACTTGGTCAACGAATATTATGGATTAAGAATACTGATCAGCGATACGGATTTGATATTTTTGGAACATGATGATGTCTTGCTGGCATCATTGAAAACTGTTGACAGCTTCTCTCTTGCAGGAAACAAGCCTATGTTTTTGTATACTATGATTGTCTTTTTGAATTTGGTGCTAATACTGTTATATGGAAAATGGAATAGGTCTTTGGATTATGGACGCGGATATTCTCTAATGGACGACGGCTGGATTATGAATGACGGACTAGACGCTTGTAAATGATAAAACCGGTTTATGTGTTTTACAAGTAAAGAATGACATAATACGACAAATTTTACACTGGCATTCATTATCGTCATTCCCATCCATGTATATGTAACTTGTATTACCATGACAGACATGGATGATATTTCATGCCTGTTTTGAAGGGCTGTAAGACATGTATGATTTAGCTGTACAAATCATGAGATGACACTTTTTCATTCTTTCCAGTCTGTATGGACGTCACATGGCAGCAGGTGCAGCACCTCCTCCCAAAACCATTGACAAGTCGAAGAAGATGAGCCGAAAACATTAAACCGCCCTATTGGTTGTTGACATCTGTAAACATTTAACCAACTGCATGCCTACCTTGACAAATGTACAAGAGCAAAGTGAGTGCCCGAATGGACCTCTTGGTGTGGTGTACCATCTGAAGAGATTTTCCTTCATACCAAAGAGAATCAACTGGTTAATGTTCTGAAGAATGCATGCAGTGGAAACTGGTTCTGATAATTTACACATGGACGTCCTTACAGGAACTTACAGGAGTTACTTACGATATATATTTAATGTATTTGAATCATACAATCATGTAGTCGGTTTACTCCCAAAACTTTTCATTTGTCTCATGCTCATTGGTTTTGAAAATCTTCAGTTTAGCATGGAATATTTATACAGCTCTGCATTCTGTTAGCTTATAAGATCTAAACTTGTAAGAGAGGTAATGAAAGTCACTTTTCATTGGCTGCCGTCATTGAAACGAGCTTGTGTTCTGTGGAAGCTCACTGATCTATAGCTGTCTATAAAGAGGTAACTAAACAGATCTGTGCAATTAATTTTGATAAATGTAGGATGTCTCTGGGTAGTAAAGTTATGATGTAAGATGAGTAATGTTCTAGTTACATGTCTACATGCAACTTCTGTTGACAATGGCATGTCTGTGAGAAGTACAGTTCAACTATTATAGTACTGTAGTATATTTATATACTGCTGTTGATTCAAAATAGTATACTTGAAAGATGTTGAAAATGTTCTCAGTCAATATATAAAACATTATTGCAGGACTCTCAACTTCAGGGATTTCAGGTTCAGTTTTCTGCAGAATGTTTGATGGACTGTACATGATACCATCAGTACACTAGTTCCTAATTCTCAGTCATTTGTTAAGCTATAATCACTGCCTTTATATGTTGTTTTGTTAGTTTATTTTTTTGTACTCGTTCTACAAGGAGAGAGCATTCAATCTGTATGTGCATGTATGGCCGACTCCTATATGAACCTTGACTATGGTACATTCAAGGTGAACATCCTCCAATAGTCTTCTTTCATATGCTTTCATAATGAGATCGTATGATTCCATAAAGTTTCCTTTCATTCAGAACACATCACCATGGATAAACAGCATGTGGTCCTTTTGGGACTTGTAAGCAAGCTTCAAACAGTGGAACATATTGATTCTGAGCCCGGGTTCTCCACCATGTAATATAACATGACTTCACGAAGACTGATCCCAGTTCAATAAACTCCATTAGTGCATAGCATTCTGAATACATTTCAGGATCTAATTTAATATCCGTCATGTTTTGAGAGGACATGATACAAATGAACACCAAATTATAAATGGTTAATATAGCAAGTGACTCAAGATCTTTTTGTTAACTTTTATTCAAAAGAAATTTCTTGTTTTTTTGAAAGACCCAGAATGGAGGATGATGATGATACTGAATGCAAATTGTAATGGAATGGAGTAAAGGCTATTTCAAGCACTGATATTTGTCCTATGGTGTTGTGTCCTGTATGAATGCATCCTAGAGGGAAAACAATGTGTTACATGTGAATGCATGTATCTGGTGCTGAAGAGCATGCTCTTAAAAAATGGATTCTTTGTATATTGTTATTGCTAATATTGCTGATAATTATGCCCCCCAAACATTTTTATTACTTGAATTCACTGTAGAAATGATATATGAGCATTTTAGAAGTGCATGATGCATGTGGCTGTGATGTAGTGCTAGTTCATACAATTAACAGTTTGTAGATGTTAGATACAATCGTTGTATTCCTATTTGGCAGTCCTCTTCAGCACTGAATGTCTGCAGTTTCACTGCAATTTAGTATACAAATTGTGCACTGGTAACTCCTTTGCACCAGAAGTTGCATTTGGCTGTTTGCAGTCTACAAAGTCGAATCTGACTGGAGACATTGATTTGAATTATTTACAATATGGCATTAATTTGATATGCCGGAGACTGAAGGATGCACAAAAAGAGAAGCAAAGGTGTACCATAAATGCTATTGTAGTGGAGCATATGAGGGTGAATGTGAAAATAATAACATGATAATATTATTTTTTTAGAAGTCACTATTTTATTAGTTACTTAAAGATGTAATCAGCCTCAAATCTGGGATGAAATCAATGTCTCTCAAACTCAGCGAAAGTGACATATGTTACAACAGGTACAAACTGAAACACATTTGACCACAAAAAACTGAACTTGTTTCTACCATTCACGAGAAAATAGAAGGAATTGATCTTTAAAAATAAACGGCATGGCATGCCGTTTATTCTTCCACGGCCGTGTCAACAAGCGTATACACGTGTGGTGCATTCTACCAACGTATGCTGTGCGACATTACCGAACTGTATGCACGAGCCATGACGTTATCCCATGGCTGCAGCTGTGCAGCATTCAAATTCGTGAGCGTCGCTACGTCGCTCATACGTCACGCAGTGACGTCATTTTCCTCTCCGCGTACAACACACACTCAATGGCGAGACAGAAAAGCCGTCGAAGCGGGTAGAGTTACAAATTTCTCTGACAAGATATTCTTGCATTCGTTGTATATGACGATCCCACTATCATCAAATATAATACATATGGTGCTTTGGTAATCTTCCCTGCTGAAAAAACGCACAGGGGAGAGTTTACAAAATCCATCCATTTTGAGGCTGATTACATCTTTAAGTGAGTAAGGCAGATATTCTGTGAATGTTATGGCAGATAACTTATGTCAACCACCTCGCTGGGGGTCTAATAATGCCCCAGCCACCAGTCAGATGTTTGGACAGGATTCCCGGCCACGTGCACATCGCCGGAAGTGAATCATATATAGTAAGATAGATGTTTGCCGAACATTTCGATTACTTTTCAAATCTGCATAATACCTCTGTTGAACTAACGTTAAAAAGAATTATCTGGAGATTATTTTCCCTGTTTATCTGGACAGAGCATATGAAAAGTAGTTCGCTCATTTGCAAAACTGAAGGAGTTCTTCGGCCGGATTGAAACTGAACCGTACGTACGTGGGTTTTCCCCTACACGTCATAGCAACGTAGTAAAGGTCAAATTCCGCTACTGGCGCCAGGGACATAAGCATCCTCCCCACAGCGCATGCTCCATTTCACAGGCTCATTAACATCTCTGCCTCCAATAGCGAGGTGGTTGGGACATAAGTGGAGTGAGCCTGTGAAACGGAGCATGTGCTGTCGGAAGGTTGAACTTATGTAGCAGCGTATGTCCATCAAGGGAGAGTGTCTACACCATAATATTGTTCCCCTCCAGGATACTGGATTGTTGATGTGATTCTGAAACCAACATTCACAGTGGCAAACTGGATTGTGTGAGAGACAACTTGGTTGGAATGAGAATCAGCCGGTGGCGTCATGAAGAAACCCAGGCCCTACAGTGAAAACATTAGTGGTGGTAGCACCATTCTCAGGAAAAAACACACTGGTCTATACTTAATTCAGTTTTGTATTGAGCTAGCTAGTAAGGAAAGGTCCATGTTTTGGTTTTTGCCCAGAGGAGCTTTCCACAGTGGCCTCCTGGTGTTGTCTAAGGTTAGGCCAAACGTTGCTGAATATTTAGTTGTAGCTAATATATATTTATTAAGATGTACCATGTTTGTATAAAACCTGTTATACTCTTTTATGAATGATGTAGTTGTTACTTTTAATTACAACGCATATAAGTGGGAAGAGGTGCCGACATACTGACAGAGCCACATGACTTCACAGTGTAGTCTTCTGGTTAACCTATTCTAAAGCAGATACCAAGAATCTAACGATTCTTGATATGTGTTGTATCTCGGGTACGCTTTTATTGTACCTGTTCTTGTAGCAACTTAGATAACATGACCACACGGGCCATAGCACTGGCATAAGCGGTATTAGATACAAATCTAGAGAGCTATGATGGAAATGCTCTGACAACTCGTATATTGGTAATTGGTGAGCTGTGTCGCTGTGACAACTCGTACACTGGGGATTGGTGAGCTGCTGTATCGTCGTCAGATGAAAATGACGGCATTTAACACAAATACAAACGTCTAGTCCGTCATTCATAATTCAGCCGTCGTCCATTAAAGAAAATCCGCGTCCATAATCCAAAGACCTATTCCATATCCATATAACAGTATTAGCACCAAATTCAAAAAAGACAATCATAGTATACATAAACATAGGCTAGTTTCCTGCAAGAGAGAAGCGGTCAACAGTTTTCAGTGATGCCGACAAGACATCATGATGTTCCAAAAATATAAAATCTGTATCGCTGATCAGTATTCTTAATCCATAATAATCGTTCTAAATTCGTTATCTAGAGAATGGTGTCTGTAAGGCCCGATGTCGACCCAGCATCAACTTCTCACAATGCCAACATATATCAAAGACAAAACGTCTGTACAGGTGGGCGGCCCTCTGGTACGAAACGTCCACCAGCAGAATCTCGCCATATACATGTAAAAATTACAACGCATATAAGGGAAGTGGGAAGAGCTGCCGACATACTGACAGTCACATGACTTCACAGTATAGTCTTCTGGTTAAGACCTGTAGACTACTTTCCTTAGTACTGGTAAATGTCAGATCCGATATCTGGTTGACAGTCATCCTCCACAAAGAATGTTCGTGCCCTTAAACTGGATGGAGCTCATCCGAGGCCATATAAGAATAAAATCAAATATTCTAAATTCAATATCAGTTACTCGGGTATAGCTTCACAGTTAACATAGAGATATTTTGTAGAGTCAGAATGTGGTGAATTTTTAACCACAACTACGACAATTTTTCTAAGTTTTGTATGTAGGTCAAGAAAGTGAAGTCTGTTTTTTTTTCATGAAGTAACTGATCCATTTGTGCATTTCATGCGCTCCTCTGAACCTCTGAACGAATCTTCCACGGCTATATCTCACCAATAACCGCCAACTCTGGAAAAATGGGAATTATTAATCTCATCTTCGGATAGTTTCATCAGTTAGCCTCTTCTGAAAATGAAGGATAATCCCAAGCATCCTGTTATCGTAATGACTGGATATTAGTTGCTGGAACGCTGATTTGTGGAGCCGCACCAGGGTCAGTGATTATTGGACGCCCTTGGTACAGCTCGCCCTTGGTACAGCTCGCTCGACATGAACTTTTATTTACAGATAGTTGAACCTGCGAGCTATTTCTCACATAGAAAATTGAGAAACCCCAGACATCTTGCAATGAGTTAAAGGTTTCATCGATTCGGGCGATGGAATACACATGCTTAATGGTAATATCATTCAAGTGGCGGTATTCGCTACAGAACCGCACCGACCCATTCTCTTATGAATATGACTATATGCAGGCGCTTTCAAAAACCGATCCATTCAAAGCCCGTTCTCATTCACCAAACGCTATATAGACGATCTTCTCGCTGTGGATAATCGCTATATAAATGACGCAGTGAAGGATATATATCCACCTTCACTGGATTTGAAGGAAACTACAGATAGCCCTACAGGCACATCATATTTAGATCTATATCTCTATAAAAATGAAGCGGGCATTCTCTCTCGTCGACTTTATGACAAAAGAGATGATTACAATTTCGACATCGTAAACTATCCCTTTCTGGACAGTAATATTCCAGTGGGACCTGCATATGGCGTATACATATCTCGCTTAGTAGCATTTGCTAGATCCTGTGTTAAATGTGACGATTTTAATCAACGTCACAAAACACTGGTGCAGAAACTTAAAAAACGGCTATTCCACCAAGCGTCTACACTCAAAGTTTCTCAAATTTGGCGATACATATCGCATGCTGATAGCAAAATACGAACGTAGCGTGCAAGATCTGTGGCGCTACGTTTCTTAACTTGTGTCTAATACCGCTTAACCCGGGGCTAGGGGCCGTATGAACCCATGTACTTCAAGAACCTCATGGTACTCATATGAACAGTCACAATCAAAGCGTGACTGAGATACATTATTCTTTAGATGACGACTTTACAACGAATATTATGGATTAAGAATACTGATCAGCGATACGGATTTGATATTTTTGGAACATCATGATGTCTTGCCGGCATCATTGAAAACTGTTGACCGCTTCTCTCTTGCAGGAAACAAGCCTATGTTTATGTATACTATGATTGTCTTTTTGAATTTGGTGCTAATACTGTTATATGGAAAATGGAATAGGTCTTTAGATTATGGACGCGGATATTCTCTAATGGACGACGGCTGGATTATGAATGACGGACTAGACGCTTGTAATCTGAATGCCAAACTCATTCATGGACGACATATTGCTACAATAAATATCGATGGGAGTCATTCTTGGGCCGGTGGATATAGGTTACATTCCGTTGCTAATCAACTTATCTTTCTGGGGCTTCTTGTAGCAGTGTCAAGTACCGGGATCTGTGTGGTACATTTTCATAGGCATATCCCAAGTTTATGTCTAATAGATATACCACATCGATGTGTACTTCTCTATATAAATATGGAAGTGAAAATAAATGGTCGACTATTTCCCGTCGTTTGCAATACCCATGCTCTTCGAGGGGCTCACAACTCCTATGCTAAAGTGAATGGATCAAGACTGAAGCCTGTGGAGTAACACACTTGTGTCTATATTATGCACCGTTACAAGACTGGCCACAATTAAAGTTTAGATATATATCTAAATATATATAATGAAATACAACGAGAAGGGAGTATAACATTTTGGAGGATGGTAACAGAAACTTGAAGGAACAAGCAGATGGTAACGGGCGATATTACAAACGATTGGGTGACCACAAAACAAGAACTATTAAGAGAACGGTGGAGGCAAAATGCGAAGAGGTGAGCATGAAGCACAATCATAGAGCGGTAGATGAGATAATATAAGAGAATATAATGGAAGAGAAGAACTGTTCATGAGATGAACCTATATAGAGTGTGAATCCCTTCTACATGAACTCAAAATATAAGAATTACAGACGG
This sequence comes from Hanleya hanleyi, assembly GCA_036873755.1. Lineage (NCBI taxonomy): Eukaryota > Metazoa > Mollusca > Polyplacophora > Lepidopleurida > Hanleyidae > Hanleya > Hanleya hanleyi. Next base: position 62,935 of record JAVTVY010023702.1, read on the forward strand.
CCATCAACTTGGTAGTGATAAACGAGGGTAGTGACATTTTATTGCAATGTCTAATTTTAATGTTGGGTAAAATTTGGAAGGACGAAACGATTCAAATTCCTAGTAACCAGAGAAGCCCTGTTACACAGAAGAGAGAGAGGAAAAGTTACTAGACAACTACAGAGTGATAACTGTGACCAGCGATAACGGTAAGGTGCCGTTTATAAGAGTCTTGGGTATGATGAGACTGCAGAGAGCTGTAGAGGTCCGGGGTTATAGGAGAGTTAATGAGCCGGTTTTATGAGGAACAATGTGCCAAGATAATCTCTGTACTACCGGTAACGGAAATCTAAGAAGGCGGGCTAGATAACAGATATGTTGCCTGGGTTGACCAGATAACGGGGACAAAGTATATGTGACATGGTATGGAGATATATGCACCATGGGCAGTTTTCGAGGGTTTGGGATATACATGTAGTGACAATGTTTTGATTAATATAATAGAATAGAATAGAATTTATTGTACTAAAACGCCCACTTGGAGCCAAGTACACATGAACAATAACATGACAAACGTGCAAATATGATATAACATAGTGTGTGTATTTTCATTATGTACAAGTTTAGTTTTTAATTGCGCTTATATACAAACCCACTAAAACAGAGTTTGCTGTTTCTTTTCAAAACAGGAATAGATAAAGAAGCCCACATCTGGAGCTATTATCGGTGGAGGATCCATGGCTAGATAATATTTATGAGCTTTTCACAAATCAGTCAAATTCAGGCTTGAAGATGTTGAGACGAGCTTCATGGGACTAAAGAAATAGGATGATACAGGGTTAATATGTGTTTTCTCCATTATTATTCGCGTTGTATCTAGTAAAGTTTGGAAGACGGTTTTTAGCATCAGGGGTAGGCAGAGAAATCCAAATATCTATAGGAGTTAGTGAGGACAATGTGAAGTATTTTTGCGAGTCAAAACTTGATGGTCAGAAGGGCGAAGGAATGTGCTTGAAATGAATGTCTATTAGCGGCACCTGTCCTTGTAGTATGTGCTAGAATATACTTCGGGAGAGAGTAAGTTCTTGGGATTCCAGAGTGAACATTGTAGAGCGTGATATGGAAACGTTATTGGCTTTAAATTAAGTGGAACTTCATGTCGACCGATGGAGTCGAGGGGTAAACAGGCTGACGGCAGTGGAAACTATCCATGGGGAGCTATCTTTGGAGTAGAATGGAAGAGAAATCGGGAAGATGAATTTCTGTGGGCGGCTTAGTTTCATAAGTGAGGGCAGTAGGGTCAATATATTGTGAGAGGAGGAACCCATGGAAGCAGACGTACGGGATGGTTCGAGGAACTGGGAATAATTAGTGGTAGCACTGGTATGATGTGGACCTATCGACGAGAATAACCTCTGAAAAATATAATTGATAAGTTAGGCCGGATGAGAGCAATCGGGAAGGATTGAACAGTATCGCGCATGGGAACAAAGAGCGTGAGGAATATATGTTGACTGGACGGGCGATTTTTCTTGGTTGGCAAAAGTTTAAAGAGCCACATCCCTGACGACGAATAGAAGCTAAAATATAATAAGATAGTAGAAGGCATACAGAGTCTGAACTTTTCCGACTAAACTAAAGAAAACGGTGAACTTTGGCGAGGTGTATATCTGCCAATGTACTTTTGATTGATTGAGGGTAGCTTTGTGAAATTTCACCATGACAATTTGTTGTTCGGTAATTATTTTTTCCAGATGGTTACCTCCATAATGGTACCAGTCAAGTTGATTGCCTTTACTATTATTCAATATATAGTACAATAGTTTGTTGTTGTTTTTTCGGACAACGCCAGATTTGGACAATTCCTGTACCTATTCACTGTGTTCAAAATAATACATTTCACCGTACGATTCCTTCTTTCTCTTCACATCATCGCGAGTACGATATCATGATCTACTTTAACACCCAACGGGAAAGGGAAGGGAAGGGCATGGTAACGAGGGTGCCCATTCATAGAAAGTGTACTTTCAAATCATAGGAATAGTCCGCTTCCACGTCACAGTAATTTCACCATACAGGTTATGAACTTGAAATGTTTGTCGAACACGGAAGTTAAAAATACTAATAATCCTGCATGCTTAAACTTTGAATATGAGACTTTTAAGATACTAAGAATGTTTGCCATACTTGAAATTTGTATTATTAAGTGTTTGGTGCATGGGAAGAGAATCAGACGTGAGAAATCGTGTCCCCAAGGAAACGGGATGTGGGAATTCCCTTCTTAATCCAGCGTTACTCGTTATCGGTTGATGCTATTAATAGATTGGGGATTTGTGAAACTCCTCATGTGGTAGGTGAGATATTTCTCCACATACTGATTATTGCCTTTTGCCTTCTGTCTCTGTAAACTTGTCTCTGTAAACTATCAACTACTAGAGGAATACACAGGCTGCATTACGTCAGTCGTACGGGTCAGGGTTTATACATACCGGTAGCCTATATATGTAAATCAATCGGCTCATCTTCAAAATGATTCAGGGATTCCTCCTAAACGTCCAGGTCATAGGGGCTTACATATCCTCAACTCAACCTTTTCTGGAATTGTAGGCATTCGTTTGTACACTTATCTCGTAAAGTAGCATTTGCTACATCCTGTGTAAACTGACAGCGACGGCGGAAGCTCCCAAAAACTGGGTGGGGGGGGGGGGGCTCGACTATCATAGCACTTTAGGCGAGGGTATTGGGGCCGCCTCGGCCCCGGAAGCTCCGCACTCCTAGATGGCTGTAGACGCATTCTGGCCGATTTCCGGCATATAAAACGACATATCATCACTATATAATCAACTGCCGCATTTTGAGATTGTTTTTGTGATTTTTCTCGTCATTTAAAAGAAAAATTGAGTTGATAACTTTTGAATGTAAAAAAAGTATTTTTCTTTCCAAAATTCGAACTATACGCAGTTATCTCGAAGAAATTAACATTTCAGCAGGGGGTTGGAGAGCGCTGACACGTTAGGAGAGAAAAGTATGAACACAAAAAAGAAATAATATGAACGCAATTTTGGTATCTAAATTTGATAATCCAATAAAGCTAATGCAATTTCTACGTAAATTAACATCTAAAACAGCTATTGGTCATTGCGAACGGAACAGAAGAACGAGCAGATCAGAGCACTTTAAACCAAACAGCAGCGTGCCCCTCCAGTGCAAAGTCGCCGCTCCGTGAAAATCTAGTCTACAGGGCGGCGGGAAGCGCCGCGGGGGAAAAACGACCTGTATATCTGGTCACATTAGGACCAAAATCATGAAAAAGTCACCCAGCTTTTGCTGAAACTGGGGGGGGGGGTTGAGCCCCCACCCTCTATAAACTGGGGGCTGCAGCCCCCCGCTTCCGCCGCCCCTGTTTCAGTCAAAGTTTTTTTTTTTTTAGCAGAAACTAATTCAGTAAGGCCATACCACCAAGTGCCTTCACTCAAATTTGGTGATACCACACACTGATGTATTCATTCAATTTATTTATTTATCATAAATCATTTAAATGGTCAACGGACATCCAGCTACAGACCACGAATAACCCTATATCAGATATATGGCATGAAACAAATGACTCTTAGCTTGTAAGTTAATTATTAACAAACAGTATTAAAATAGACTTGATTGGCCTATTAGATATAGTAATAAAATCACATATTAAATGAGATTCAATGATGATTAAAATTTGCAAATAAAAGTTAAACCATCAATGAAAGCTGTCTTGATACAATTTTCTAAAACAGTGCTTTGATACAAGTAAATCCAAGTTTGGTTCTTTAAAAGGATACATTGTAATCATGGAATTAAACGCAACATTACAATGGTGGTGGAAAACGATGCCGGGGTACTGACAAGAAGTCATATGACCCCAAAGACTAATATGCTGACAGCAAATTTCTAAAACATCACAAGATCCAAAAGTGACTTCTGTGATGATTTGTATCTCCGCCACGCATTTATTGTGGCTGTTCATGTGGCCATCTGAATGGAAAACTCTCGAAATAAAATAAAACATTGAGCCTTGAAACGGGAACTAAAACCCTCGGCATTTCCGCCGCATTTTTCCCTTCGCCGCACGACAATACAAGATCGATCCTTCTTATGTAAAGTCCGTGTTTCCACCTTTTCCGGGAAAATCCTCTTTATGCTACCCCGCCTGTCAAGTGTCGAAATGTGACCTCCACCGGAAGTGACCGGGCACCGGAAGTTAGGTCATTGACGGAGGTGACGCCACTCTCCTTCCGCAAGTTGAGCGGATATTTCCCCTTCTTATACTACTTTGCTACTGCCAATATATGTTGTTTATGGTTCAAAAGTCATGACTCAATAATGGGCGCGTTGTGTTATTGTAATGGCGGCGCCCCGTGGGGCTTCCGGGTATTGACCTGGGATATCGTGTACACCACAGGTCATGCTGAGAATAGACCTCAGCTCCTCAGACAGCTTGTCGTAAGAGGCGACTGACTGAGGCACCCGTGGGGTTCCTGTGAAAAGGAATAGGACCCAACGTCGTCATATGACTGAAATATAGTTGAAAGCGACGTTAAATCATATTCACTCACTCACTCCATGGGAGGCTGCAGCCATGTGCGTGATGTCCAACCGGTGGATACGAGTTGAAATAGGTCAATAGTTCGATAGATATTTTCGTATAATAATACATTTGGAGAGAAAGAACAATTTAGCCGTCTGTAGGATGATCAGACCCGGGATCTCTCCAATATGTACAGCTGCAATGTCCCTTTTCATATGTTTCTCTTCAGGAAAATATGTATTGCCTGAGTTGCTAGTCCAGAAAAAAATGTCTTAGCTGATGGGTTAAAAGATGGGACCCGGGCATTCTTTCCTTTTACACCAACCCAGTTTGTCCCAGTGAAAGCCAATCATTTCCCTCGTTTTTTTTGTAATGTATGTAACTATTGTAACGTAACGTAACGTAACGTAACGTAGGATAGAGAAATGATTTGGTATGGAGTACAAGCGCTCTTATTCTTTCTCTAAAAAATGATTTCATATATACAAATTCGTGGGAGCTAAACTCCATATCAAATTGTACATATTAAGACGAAATTTGATCGAGGCTATCGCCCACCAATTCTATCGAGTTGTACTGTAAGGGTTGTAATTGTTTCTAATCTCTTCCTCCCTGTTATTACCCCATTACCACACTACTTATTTAAAAAATATGTAAATTAAATTCAATCTTACAATTGCAGTTACCAACCACCATGACTGCTCTCGAGGAACAGAGGATCTCCGAGTTTTCTCGATTGCTTGTGAATATTTCACAAGAAGTTACCAAGGAGCAGTTTGATCAGATCCAACTGATATGCTGCACAGAGGCGGTTTTTCGTCCCCGAGCGTTAGCTAACGAGATGAGATCTACGGCTCAAATATTGACGAACTTGCAGGTTTACTCGTTTTTGAGTATAAATAATTTAGCATTCCTCTACCATGTGCTCAGCGAAATTGGCAGAATTGATCTGGCAAATAAAGTGAAGGCGTTCGAAAGATCGCGAATAGATCACTCATTACCCGTGTATGGTGCAAATGAAACAACTCCCGTTTTTGGCCAACTCGCTTCTTCACATAATGTGTTATACATCGGAGAAGCAGAGACGAATCTTCCTGGATGTGACCCTCAGTCGCCAGGATATGCTTCTCGTCAACCTGTTCCCGAAACTGCCGCATCTGCGACAGGGGAACTAGAACTTGGTTACAGATCTGCCGATGGTGTTGATACACAGGATGTTGAAATGATGGATACAGATGAGACTGAATATAATGAACTGGCTGATGGACTGACCCGAGGAAACCAGCCTCGGTGGCAACAACCTCAAGGTGGGTAGACTTTATTCCGATAACGTCTCCCATGAAGTGCCGGGGCTATAGACTAACATTCTGGATACATATTTGTGTATCTTCCTCGAATCATCCTTTCACTGACAGCGGTATCAAATTCATTAGCTCTTCCGATTATTTTTTCGCCCGCTTTATTTTTTCTGAAACATCACTAGATAACATTTTACGTGTCTCCACAATTTTCCAATAAATCTAACGTGGTTCTTGCAATTGTTTTTCAGATGCGGCGTATCAGCCGGTAGCTTTCGGCCATCACGGAACCGTACATGGCTTTAATGTGCTCCAACTAGAAGCATTGCGAGAACAACTGTCTCGTCTTGTAGATGTCCCAACATACCAGATTCCATGGCTCAGTAAAGGGGCGAGTTCTAGCTTCTGGACCTTATTTCTTCTCCCAAACCAGGCAGTGTTGCGATTAAAGACCCTTGCGGAGAAGTCTGACGAGGGTTTGTTAGGTCTTGGACTCAAATGGATCTACATTCCTGCCACTGGTCAGATGATCCTCCTAGGCAGAGAAAGAAGCAGCGCCCACCTTCTCAGGAACACCACAACATCACTGTCGAAGTCTAAGATGAGAGGGAAACCAAGGTACTACAGAGTCTCTAAAAAACTTACCCTCCGTGGTAAGCCTCAAGACGTTCGGCGTGTGAGACTCTGGAAACTTTTTAGCCGAGCGTCCGAAATAGACACGTCTTTGGCAACAGGGATCATAAGCGGTAAACAGCAAGGGAATAAAATAGTTGATGAGCAAATGACGATCAAAGCCAAAGCCTTCAACAAGTTTTACGAGAAAATATCGAAATCCAGAACTAAATATAAGATGGACTTGAGCACTGTTTTATCAAAAGGCAAAGCTTTGGAAGAAAATTTATCAACTAAAAAACCTCCAAGAGAAAGTCCGATTGGCGAGCCGAACCAAACATCTAAAGTAAATGCTTTTGCAGACAGAAACGATTCCGGATTCACTGGTGAAAGCGATATGACAAGCGACAAACGAATGCTCTTTGCGAGAAGGCGTTCGGATGCAGTCGAGCAGGAGGCTCCAGAGGTCCAGAGTTTGGACTCTCTTCTGAATGCAGACGATTACGCCCATGATGTGGATGCATTCATGAGACAGACGGTCGCTCTACTAGGCACATATCAATCTCAGTTTGAAAAATACATCCGAAGGGAAACACAGCTGAAGCAAAAGCTCTGGGTGCTTCTTCGCGAAAACAACAAGCTTCGCATGAAAATCGAAGAGTTGGATATGGAGAGTTGCAAAATTACAGATCAATCCACAGAAATAAAGTCATCAAAAAAGGGCTGTCTGATGCAATAGCTAGAGCGCGAAGCCAGGTATCATCACTTGACATCGAATGGAACCATTTCACTTTCATGTATGGATTCTGCTTTAAAGTCATGTCCATTGGTGTTTGCGCGAATGAGATATTCGGTTGTCGTCCATTTATTGGCGACTGCATGTGGCATTGATGGTCAGATATGGTGTATATCAAATCAATATTTGTATCTGCTGTCGTGAGTTTAAAGACGAGTTTTTATCCAATTATTTTTAGGATGACACTTTATTGGTAAAGCTTATACTGTGCTGGATGGGCCAGTCCCGTGATGGATGATTTCGAACTCGCGCCATCAGAGTTTGGCATCAAATCCTCAGCAGATCCGTTGAGATATTGTGCGGTGAAAACTTTTTAACTACCGTGAAGAGAGAGAGTTCGAGTATGTTCATCCACCAAATGTTTCAGAACTCCTATTCAGATCTCTGTCATGTTCTTCGAATATTTAATATTTTGAATGAAAATAGTGTAACTACATATTTTAATCGAGAGGGGGCACTGTTCTTCTTTCCATGTAAGCACATCAGTTCTATATTCATTGCAGACATTTAAAATCTAATTGTCCGTATTATGTATCTTTCGTCGGTAAGATCAATTTTCGATTCCATGGTTCCCTCACTGTTTTCATGGTGTACTCATACAAAAGTTATATGTTGCCGTCTTTCACACAGGTTGTATACATTTATCTGCACTTAGAATCTTTGTTGTTGACGCCTTCTTATACAATATATATGATAATATTGGTAATTTGTTCTGGAAATATGCAGTTATAGTAGTGAATTGATTATATTTAGAGCTACTTTAAGTGTTTGGCGCCATCTTCTCATGCGATATATGAATCTCATGAATTTATACATATTTACGTGCGTTGATTAGGTATACATAGTAAGTCTTCTCAATGGAGAAAACAGGACATTGGAGAAGTGACAAAGTATCATTGTGGAGTAGATGTTTATCCGGAGATGAAATTCTAAAGAATAAAGTGGAGAGCAATATTGAAGGTCGTGCTAAATAATAAATTATTCAACCTTTGGATTCACTGAAAAACTTTGCTTGGTCAATATGACGAATACAAGGTTCATCACTCAAATTTGACCAACGTGAAAAGTCCAAATTGGTCAAACTGACTAAGACAAACTTGTCACTGTGTACGAGCGACAAATGACCTTGTCATTGTGACTGGTTCTATACCTAGTCAGTTAGCCATTTTGACGGCACGTAGTTAGTTAAAAATATGACCAATGCAAAAAGTCCAAATTAGTCAGTTTGACCAACAAGATAATCTACTTTATCAAATTGATATAGCAGGTTTGGACGCGACAAGGGGATAACCAGCGTATATTTTCACCAGAGGAAGCGACTGTCTTTCAGGCGCCATCCACTGGGACTGGGTAGTCATGGTTCACTGGTAATTTGTAACCGTGTGTTAACGTGTGAAATCGTGCCATTCAGCACTGAATAGATATGTTAATATGTTCAGAACTCACAATAGCATCTGAATATCCGTGTTGTCGAAATATTATATGTTGTGAGATTTCTTCTTTGAAGTAGCAGGAACACAACTGGGCTGGGTGGTGCTTAGTTGGTTCGTCGTGATATAGCTGAAACATGTGTCTGTCACCAAGCTTGAGATTTTTTATCTGGATGCACCGTGAGCTCGCGTCGCTGATGTTGGAATTTAATAAAACAGATATTAAACTTCCAATATGCATTGCCTCGTATGTTCTTGGTTAATGCAATTTTCAGAGTTTGTCAAAATGGAAACGTTAATCAGTTTGACAAACTTGCAGGTCATTTGGTGAATGTGAGATTTCACTGGTGCAAGTTAAGTCACTTTGACTAACCTCAACTATCGATAGTTGTTTTGACTAACTTCTTAGTCATTTGGGGATTAGGGTATCTGACTAGCACAGATTTGTCATATTGAGTAACCTCAATTTGAAGATAGTCATTTTGACTGACTTCTGGGTCATTTGGAGGTGGGGATGTGATTTGCATAAGCTTTACCAACCTCAACTTAAAGATAGTCATTCCGACAAATTTTCCGAGTCATTTGGGGAATGGGCATTTGACTAACCTAAAGTAGTCAGTTTGGACAATAAAAGTGTTACGTTTGGGTGTGCCTGTTTGTGGGAGCTGTGATCAATTCGGCTTTAAGAATTCGGCTGGATTATGAATGACGGATTAGACGCTTGTAATTAAGGTAGTCCGCTAGTGGATTTGGGCTTCGGCAGCCGTTTTTCATGTTTTTGCCTGTTTTCCCAATAGGTTATCTCTCTTTCCTAGGTTAAGAGATAGGGATTTCCTCTAAACAATATTAATAAATTAATATCCTATCAATGCTCCCCAATCGTACATGTCGCTACAAGCGAAATATCCAAATGGGGAGCAGATAGGATTTAATTTTAATTAGATTGTCCTCTAAAAGACTTCTAGCCGAGAATTTTGCTCAGCAACATTCATCTAATTTGATAAATTTTGATAGACATGATGATTATCTTCAAACGGTTAGAATATAAGAAAAAGTTAAATACTATTTATGATTTTTTCAGAAATGCGCTTGAAACCCGGGCTATTCCCCATGTTTTTTAGGTTATCAAATGGAACATGGGTCAATCAATTTAACAGTGTCTGCAGCTAAAAAATGCACGCGAACCTATATGTTTTCCTCATATTACACGATTATAAATGCATTAACACATTTTATTCAAAAAGTTAATTACTTTGATTGATCACCAGCGGATATCCTTAAAACCTCGGTTTGTCCCATGGAAATTGGTCCGAAGATCCAGATCTGAAACTCACTCATTCTGTAAACAATAGACGATTATGTATCGTTGTGGAGTAGAGATTCACTCGGAGATAAAATTGTCAAGGATAAAGTGGAGTTTAGTATTGAAGATCATCGTGCTAATTATTCAACCTTTGGATTCCGTTTGGACTTGTCTGTGAGAGCTATGGTTAATTTGACTCTCAAACATCCGTATAGCGGGACACGGGTTATACTTAATATACAGTTCTAGCCGGTCTGATCGATTTGGATATTTCTGACTGTTCACTTTAACCACTACTACTATCTCATTTACTCGTTTGGGTGTGCCTGTTTGTGGGAGCTGTGATCAATTCGGCTTTAAGAATTCGGCTGGATTATATGAATGATGGACTAGACGCTTGTAATTAAGGCAGTCCGCTAGTGGATTTGGGCTTCGGCAGCCGTTTTTTCATGTTTTTGCCTGTTTTCCCAATAGGTTATCTCTCTTTCCTAGGTTAAGAGATAGGGATTTCCTCTAAACAATATTAATAAATTAATATCCTATCAATGCTCCCCAATCGTACATGTCGCTACAAGCGAAATATCCAAATGGGGAGCAGATAGGATTTAATTTTAATTAGATTGTCCTCTAAAAGACTTCTAGCCGAGAATTTTGCTCAGCAACATTCATCTAATTTGATAAATTTTGATAGACATGATGATTATCTTCAAACGGTTAGAATATAAGAAAAAGTTAAATACTATTTATGATTTTTTCAGAAATGCGCTTGAAACCCGGGCTATTCCCCATGTTTTTTAGGTTATCAAATGGAACATGGGTCAATCAATTTAACAGTGTCTGCAGCTAAAAAATGCACGCGAACCTATATGTTTTCCTCATATTACACGATTATAAATGCATTAACACATTTTATTCAAAAAGTTAATTACTTTGATTGATCACCAGCGGATATCCTTAAAACCTCGGTTTGTCCCATGGAAATTGGTCCGAAGATCCAGATCTGAAACTCACTCATTCTGTAAACAATAGACGATTATGTATCGTTGTGGAGTAGAGATTCACTCGGAGATAAAATTGTCAAGGATAAAGTGGAGTTTAGTATTGAAGATCATCGTGCTAATTATTCAACCTTTGGATTCCGTTTGGACTTGTCTGTGAGAGCTATGGTTAATTTGACTCTCAAACATCCGTATAGCGGGACACGGGTTATACTTAATATACAGTTCTAGCCGGTCTGATCGATTTGGATATTTCTGACTGTTCACTTTAACCACTACTACTATCTCATTTACTCGTTTGGGTGTGCCTGTTTGTGGGAGCTGTGATCAATTCGGCTTTAAGAATTCGGCTGGATTATATGAATGATGGACTAGACGCTTGTAATTAAGGCAGTCCGCTAGTGGATTTGGGCTTCGGCAGCCGTTTTTCATGTTTTTGCCTGTTTTCCCAATAGGTTATCTCTCTTTCCTAGGTTAAGAGATAGGGATTTCCTCTAAACAATATTAATAAATTAATATCCTATCAATGCTCCCCAATCGTACATGTCGCTACAAGCGAAATATCCAAATGGGGAGCAGATAGGATTTAATTTTAATTAGATTGTCCTCTAAAAGACTTCTAGCCGAGAATTTTGCTCAGCAACATTCATCTAATTTGATAAATTTTGATAGACATGATGATTATCTTCAAACGGTTAGAATATAAGAAAAAGTTAAATACTATTTATGATTTTTTCAGAAATGCGCTTGAAACCCGGGCTATTCCCCATGTTTTTTAGGTTATCAAATGGAACATGGGTCAATCAATTTAACAGTGTCTGCAGCTAAAAAATGCACGCGAACCTATATGTTTTCCTCATATTACACGATTATAAATGCATTAACACATTTTATTCAAAAAGTTAATTACTTTGATTGATCACCAGCGGATATCCTTAAAACCTCGGTTTGTCCCATGGAAATTGGTCCGAAGATCCAGATCTGAAACTCACTCATTCTGTAAACAATAGACGATTATGTATCGTTGTGGAGTAGAGATTCACTCGGAGATAAAATTGTCAAGGATAAAGTGGAGTTTAGTATTGAAGATCATCGTGCTAATTATTCAACCTTTGGATTCCGTTTGGACTTGTCTGTGAGAGCTATGGTTAATTTGACTCTCAAACATCCGTATAGCGGGACACGGGTTATACTTAATATACAGTTCTAGCCGGTCTGATCGATTTGGATATTTCTGACTGTTCACTTTAACCACTACTACTATCTCATTTACTTGGAGATGCTGCTCACATGATGACAGCGGTGGGATTGTTTTATATTATCTCATCTGTTGTATTATAATAACTGACTGAAGTAGTTGAAGATGAAGAACGGCCATGCGAATCTGTGATCCAGAAGTCACATTCTGTCTTCCGGACCATCAAGCAGAAGAGCAGGAATCGAATACGTCTCCGTGATCATCTCCATGCACGTGTGATTGGACATGGCGATGTTTCTCACGTGAAACATCAACTCAAATCAGAATTCTGTAATGGGGAAGCTCCATGGAATTGAGTGATCCATACCATCGCAAATGATCAATTGGTGGAAGGTGGAAGAAGGATGAACAGACAGACTACCTGTTTACACATGTACAAGGTCCAATAAGATTTGTACCATATCAAAGAGGGATTAGCAGGATTATCCAGGTATGACTAGTGTCCATCAAGAAAGACTGGCAAAAACTCATTTAACTAAAGCAATTTTGGATATTTTTTTTCAGTAAGCCCCGTTGTCATGATTTGTTACATAGCACCCATACATTACCCGCATGACAGGGGTTTACCATGGGTTTGTCCACAGGCGAAATATCTATAATAATTTGCGGAAGCCCGTAGAACAATGGCTAATCAACAGCAATGAACGAGGATTGACGCAATAACACTATATAATAACACAGAACACTAAACGCAACAAGAGGAGCAGAACAAGTAAAGTCTGCCAGAGGGCCCTATTTTTTAACGAAGTCTTGCTCTCAATATCTCTAAATTTGTATATATATTGCCGTGCTCTATCGAACGATGGGTTAAGTCCCCAGTATCTGCAGTTATGTATATTTTTCTTCACAAGTAATATCAAATTTTTCAGCAGGACACCGTCCTGTGGTGTACTCAGTATGACCTGCCGACTCGACTCGAATTTTGGATATTGAGATGAGGATGCGGATCTATCGAGGGAAACCCGCCAGTTTGCAACAAACTGTCACTTTGCCCTGAAGCTAGAGGGTTATCGATAAATGGAAGATCAAAGAGGAGGTGCAACATCCGGTGTCAGTGAGGTTTCTGCAACTGGGAACAACTTGAACAAGCGAATTAACGACCAGGAAGAGAAGATAAAGATGTCATATTCTGGTGAAGGGAAACGAAAAGTGTTTTCTGTGTCACCTAGCGTTTCTGTCCACAACGGCCAGATGGGAACTACCAACAGCTGAGGAATAGGTAACAACTACCCAACAGGAACCCGGGACGCTTGTACATACACCGATGCCCAAGAAAGTATAGAACTCCTTAAACTGTTTACAGGAACTAGAATACGTTTTACACTGGAAAAATCAAAGTGGTTAAAAGGGAATGTTTTCTTCCTATCATCCAATAAAGCCGAAAAGGATGACAGCACGGTGCTAGAGATGGAATACCTGAGCCTAGGAACTGGATCGTATGTGTCTGGCTATATTGGGAAAAGGAATGTTTTATTTTAGTTGACATTGGGGCCTGTGTTGCCATTGTATCCAAGAATATATTCGATTTATTAAAGGACCTTGTACGTTAAGATGGACAAACCGCCCCAGATGAGGTACGATTGAAGTTAAAAAATGAAACATTAAATATGATATGAATGTTCCGATTAGCATGAACTATGTCATTTTGTTGGACTCTCTTTGAAATTGTTTTTAACAATAACTCTTCAAAGTGGTAAGTTTGTATAAAATAGAAAGTTATGGGTTGGAAAAGCCGCGTTTGCCTCTCTAAACATATGAAGATAAACTATAACCACAAGTATATTTACACGTAATAAAGCACCTCTGAATCCATAGCTCTCCAGCAAACCTCGTTTTGGTTATCGTTTATCTTCATATAACAAATTAAAACTTTATGAAATGTTGTTTTCGTGATATGGTCCTCATTTTCAAATACGATAACTGAAGCAACGTTACAAGTGATAGTACGGTATGGCCGAATGGATAGAGTCGAGAGGATTGGATCTTTATTGATTGATGGTATGCTAGTAGTAGCGTAAGGCTAAATTGAACCTCATTTCACCCGGATGTAGTGACGTCATGAGGAGGATTGAGGAGGAACTAGTGGCGCCATCTGTACACATTGGTGGCAAAAACCCGTACTAGGGGGAGACAACTCTGGCTGTGTCGTTCATCATCCTCTGGAGACCAAGATGGCGGCTGTGGGTGGTGGGACCAAAATGGCGGCTGTGGGTGGTGGGACCAAAATGGCGGCTGTGGGAGTGGGACCAAGATGGCGGCGGTGTGTGGGACCAACATGGCGATGGGGAGCCACAAATGGTCCGATTGTGTCGAGTGAGGTATCAAAGTGAAGCATTAGGATTTCGCTGACGTCCTAGTAATAAACATAATCTATAGGTGTTGTACCATGTTAATAGGATCAGTCTAGCATCTGTACCACCCTAGGGTCGAGCTTTTATTGTCCCGTGTATCTCCGCAAGAAATCAACAAACAAAATGGCGGCTCCAGGATGGTGTGGGGACGCCCTTTCCACATCACGGCGTCCATCCAAACCATAGCGCCATCTGCACACATTGACGCAAGGGAGACAACTCGTGTGGACCAAGGGTATGGAAATAGACGTTTTGGAGCTAGGGGAGTTACTCATGGTCCAATGGTGTCATATGAGGTATCAAAGTGAAGCTTATGTGAGGGGGCATCTGATGGGCTGGGTGTGGGGTTGAAATAGTGGCATTCTGCGCATGCGCGGTGGCCCAAGGGTATGGAAATAGCCGTTTTGGAGCTAGGGGAGTTACTCATGGTCCAATGGGGTCATATGAGGTATCAAAGTGAAGCTTATGTGAAGGGGCATCTGACTGGACTAGCGGCTTGGGCGTTGTCACCATTCTGCGCATGCGCGGTGGCCCAAGGGTATGGAAATAGACATTTTGGAGCTAGGGGAGTTACTCATGATCCAATGGGGTCATATGAGGTATCAAAGTGAAGCCTTCGTGAAGGGGCATCTGACTGGACTAGCGGCTTGGGCGTTGTCACCATTCTGCGCATGCGCGGTGGCCCAAGGGTATGGAAATGGCCATTTTGGAGCTAGGGGAGTTACTCATGGTCCAATGGGGTCATATGAGGTATCCAAGTGAAGTCTTCGTGAAGGGGCATCTGACTGGACTAGCGGCTTGGGCGTTGTCACCATTCTGCGCGTGCGCGGTGGCCCAAGGGTATGAACATAGACGTTTTGGGCTCGAGCGGGGTTTCTCATGGGCCGATGGGATCGAGTGAGGTATCCATGTGAAGCCTAGGTGAGGGGGTTACACTAGGGTGTCGTATCCATTCTGCTGCGCAGGTCATGTGGGGGTTGTGACGTCACTTCCGGTTGGGGTGAATGGGGCGTGACCTTGGGTACATATCTAGACTTGTTTGTGTGCGTTGATGTACTGGGGGTTTTTCCCCACAATGGCGTTCACCTTCGGTCGTGGTTTGGTGGGTCTGCGCAAGTGTGTGACGTCACTTCCGGTTTTCACTAAAACTACCTCCAAACCCAGAAGAGTTCCAACGTTCAACCCTCCGGGGTGTTTTCCCGCCCCCGCCCCGGCGCCCCGCAGCGCGCGCGGGTTCTCCGGCCGCAGCGCGCGCGTCATCCCCGGCACGCAACAAGAGGAGCAGAACAAGTAAAGTCTGCCAGAGGGCCCTATTTTTTAACGAAGTCTTGCTCTCAATATCTCTAAATTTGTATATATATTGCCGTGCTCTATCGAACGATGGGTTAAGTCCCCAGTATCTGCAGTTATGTATATTTTTCTTCACAAGTAATATCAAATTTTTCAGCAGGACACCGTCCTGTGGTGTACTCAGTATGACCTGCCGACTCGACTCGAATTTTGGATATTGAGATGAGGATGCGGATCTATCGAGGGAAACCCGCCAGTTTGCAACAAACTGTCACTTTGCCCTGAAGCTAGAGGGTTATCGATAAATGGAAGATCAAAGAGGAGGTGCAACATCCGGTGTCAGTGAGGTTTCTGCAACTGGGAACAACTTGAACAAGCGAATTAACGACCAGGAAGAGAAGATAAAGATGTCATATTCTGGTGAAGGGAAACGAAAAGTGTTTTCTGTGTCACCTAGCGTTTCTGTCCACAACGGCCAGATGGGAACTACCAACAGCTGAGGAATAGGTAACAACTACCCAACAGGAACCCGGGACGCTTGTACATACACCGATGCCCAAGCATATAGAACTCCTTAAACTGTTTACAGGAACTAGAATACGTTTTACACTGGAAAAATCAAAGTGGTTAAAAGGGAATGTTTTCTTCCTATCATCCAATAAAGCCGAAAAGGATGACAGCACGGTGCTAGAGATGGAATACCTGAGCCTAGGAACTGGATCGTATGTGTCCGCAATATATTGGGAAAAGGAATGTTTTATTTTAGTTGACATTGGGGCCTGTGTTGCCATTGTATCCAAGAATATATTCGATTTATTAAAGGACCTTGTACGTTAAGATGGACAAACCGCCCCAGATGAGGTACGATTGAAGTTAAAAAATGAAACATTAAAATATGATATGTTCCGATTAGCATGAACTATGTCATTTTGTTGGACTCTCTTTGAAATATTGGGAGCATGAGTGCCATGGTTTTTCAACAATAACTCTTCAAAGTGGTGTTTGTATAAAATTGACAGTTTTGGGTTGGAAAAGCCGCGTTTGCCTCTGTAAACATATGAAGATAAACCATAACCACAAAAATATTCACACATAACAGCACCTTTTGAATCCCTAGTTGTAATAAAGCACGTTTTGGTTATCGTTTATCTTCATATAAATAACAAATTAAAACTTTATGAAATGTTGTTTCGTGATATGGTCCTCATTTCTAAACATGATAACTGAAGAACGTTACGCGATAGTACGGTACGGCCGAACGGATAGAGCTCGGAGAGGGATTGGATCTTTATTGGATTGATATATGCTAGTAGTAGCGTAAGGTTAAATTGAACCTCATTTCACCCGGATGTAGTGACGTCATGAGGAGGATTGAGGAGGGAACCAAAGCTATCTGAAACATTACTTTTGTGGCAAAACCTGTACTAGGGGAGACAACTCTGGCTGTGTCGTTCATCATCCTCTGAGACCAAGATGGCGGCTGTGGGTGGTGGGACCAAAATGGCGGCTGTGTGGTGGGACCAAGATGGCGGCTGTGGGGGTGGGACCAAGATGGCGGCATCGAGTGAGAGATCAAGGCATGTCCTGACTTGTTCTGCGTTGTACAGTTCTGCCATGCGGAGGATGGGTACTAGGATTTCGCTGACGTCCTAGTAATAAACATAATCTATAGGTGTTGTACCATGTTAATAGGATCAGTCTAGCATCTGTACCACCCTAGGGTCGAGCTTTTATTGTCCCGTGTATCTCCGCAAGAAATCAACAAACAAAATGGCGGCTCCAGGATGGTGTGGGGACGCCCTTTCCACATCACGGCGTCCATCCAAACCATAGCGCCATCTGCACACATTGACGCAAGGGAGACAACTCGTGTGGGCCAAGGGTATGGAAATAGACGTTTTGGAGCTAGGGAGTTACTCATGGTCCAATGGGGTCATATGAGGTATCAAAGTGAAGCTTATGTGCGGGGGCATCTGATGGGCTGGGTGTGGGGTTGAAATAGTGGCATTCTGCGCATGCGCGGTGGCCCAAGGGTATGGAAATAGACGTTTTGGAGCTAGGGGAGTTACTCATGGTCCGATGGGGTCATATGAGGTATCAAAGTGAAGCTTATGTGAGGGGGCATCTGACTGGACTAGCGGCTTGGGCGTTGTCACCATTCTGCGCATGCGCGGTGGCCCAAGGGTATGGAAATAGACATTTTGGAGCTAGGGGAGTTACTCATGGTCCAATGGGGTCATATGAGGTATCAAAGTGAAGCCTTCGTGAAGGGGCATCTGACTGGACTAGCGGCTTGGGCGTTGTCACCATTCTGCGCATGCGCGGTGGCCCAAGGGTATGGAAATAGACATTTTGGAGCTAGGGGAGTTACTCATGGTCCAATGGGGTCATATGAGGTATCCAAGTGAAGCCTTCGTGAAGGGGCATCTGACTGGACTAGCGGCTTGGGCGTTGTCACCATTCTGCGCATGCGCGGTGGCCCAAGGGTATGAACATAGACGTTTTGGGCTCGAGCGGGGTTTCTCATGGGCCGATGGGATCGAGTGAGGTATCCATGTGAAGCCTAGGTGAGGGGGTTACACTAGGGTGTCGTATCCATTCTGCTGCGCAGGTCACGTGGGGGTTGTGACGTCACTTCCGGTTGGGGTGAATGGGGCGTGACCTTGGGTACATGTCTAGACTTGTTTGTGTGTGTTGATGTACTGGGGTTTTTTTTCCCCACAATGGCGTTCACCTTCGGACGTGGTTTGGTGGGTCTGCGCAAGTGTGTGACGTCACTTCCGGTTTTCACTAAAACTACCTCCAAACCCAGAAGAGTTCCAACGTTCAACCCTCCGGGGTGTTTTCCCGCCCCCGCCCCGGCGCCCCGCAGCGCGCGCGGGTTCTCCGGCCGCAGCGCGCGCGTCATCCCCGGCAGTGCCCGCGCGCGCGGGTCAAAAGGTCAAAGGTCACCTCCAGGTCAGACGGTCCAATGTCCAATGAGACAATGTTGCGGCATCGATATAGTCAGAGCTTGAACCCCAAAAATGGGATTGTAAATGAACCTGGGAAGGATGGGCAGGTCCATTTGGACCAATCAGCGGTCGAGAAAAAGAGCCAATCAGCGGTCGAGAAAAAGAACCAATCAGCGGTCGAACAATCAGCCAATCGAATTGGGGTACTCACGGTGTGCTTTCGCTGACGTCCGCGCCTACATCTGGGTTCTTGTACACCCGGGTAATGTTTTCTGGACATGGATGGGTTACCTTTGGCTCCATTCTAGGCCACTGATTGGCCAATACGGTGTTCAAAGCCAGTTTCATGCATTATGCTCATAGAACTTATAGTCATAAACTTAATCTATACGTGTTGGACGAGTCTCTTCACTCACCGTATACACGTACCTCAATGAAATGCCCGCTCCAAACCTAGACCAAAAACACGTACTTGGTCTGTGGGCTGATTTCATTGGCTCTCTATTTTTACTATAGTGCTCTTGCATTCTAACCTTGATGGGTTACATTTTGGCCCCATCCTACACCACTGATTTCAGTTTCACTGAATCTCCACATTGGGCATTGATGCATTATGAATAAAACACACAAGACAGGGTTTTTTGGTGAGATCTCATTTTTTTTATTCAGTGAACAACAACAACGTGAGAACAACCACGTGAAAACTGAAGCCCAGAACAAGGGGCTTGTACATTGAAAGAACTGAAGCCCAGAACAAGGGGCTTGTACATTGAAGCCCAGAACAAGGGGCTTGTAAACTTAAGCCCAGAACAAGGGGCTTGTAATTAACTTAAGCCCAGAACGGGGCTTGTACATTGAAATGATGGGCGGCCCAGTCATAGACGAGTACATCGCGGTCCTCGGCCTTGGGGTACTCGTCAAACATCTGTACGATGGTAGATAAGGGTCTTCCCCGGCATCGATGGTACAGGTAAAACAAGCAATATTGTCCGCACACGCTACTGGTCAGGCTTTGCAACGTTTCACTGTTCCAACACCACGTCGCTGTGCCTTGATCCATGAAGTCTGTTAAATCGGGATGGAGGGGTGGCAGGCCGTACGGGTCAAAGTATTCGCCCTGCTGTTCTGTCAAGTACACGGCCATCCAATGTTCACCGGGTCGATCCATCGGGTCCGTGTTGAGAACGTAAGCAGCAGGATACATACGGTCTAATGGGAACACATCTCGGGCGAACACCCTTGAAAGACCATACGTGTCTCCTGGGTCATTCTCCAGCACGGTGGTTATCTGGTCTGTATCCATGTTAGGTGGAGAAGTCACACAGGACGTTGCGCGCCTTGTCCACTTGAATGATGTTGTCAAACTCGGCGTAGCAGATCACATTGACGGTGGTCGCCAGGGCTCGTGCAAAGTGGATTTCCAACCGTAAATTGCCTTGCTTGGCCAGGGCCAGCTGATGGTCGTTCTCTAAGGTGGGGTCAGATCGAAACAGAACAACGTGTATCCGTTCGCGTAGTCCTCCCGACTGATCATATTCCCTTCGTCCTGGTTGATTTGACCGGTGGCTGTAAACAGGCTCTGATAGGCTCGAATGAAATTCCTCCGCCCAAAGTTCGGTGTTAAGGCCGTGGCTGGCAACTGTTGTCCATCCACATGCAGGGCCACAAAATTGATGCCGAAATGTTGAAAGTCAAACGGATTCTCTGGGTAGGCTCCGCTGAAACTGGTATTTTCCACACAGGCCAGGATCAATCGCTTGGGTAGTTCCCCCAGGAACAGGTTTTCTTTGTTGGCGCCCATATTTCCAGCAGGCACAGAGAACACTTTGGTTTGTACACGTCGGATAGGGTACTGGGCTGGTTTTGTTTCCAGGCTTTCATGTGTCCCAATTGAACGGCTGGATTCGGTTTCACTTTTCGGACATACAGCACTGCCTCTTGGATGACAATCTTATAGTCCGCTGCATGCCCCTCTACGTTGGTGGCCATCAAGGCGAAGGTCGGAGGCGCCCGTATCAGTCGGATTTTGATGGGGATCTTGTTCAAGAGGTACCGGTCTTGCATGAACATGTCTGTGTGCAGTCGACCCATCATATCCACCGAGGCACTGTTCGCAGTGAAAGCCTTCCGTTTGTTATATCCCACATTGTCCACCGTGTCCATGTGCTCGGGTGTGTCCTGGTAGAATAAACCGGCTGTCAGCTGTGACTTTTTAGCCTCTCGGCCATACGACAACAGTGTGTCGATGTAGGCTCGGTACGGGTACGCGTTGGTGGAGTCACTGATGAGTTTGTCGCTGAGAAAAATATCCACCTGTTGAAACATCGAGTGCAGCCAGACATTCGTCGGGCCCACCGTTGCAGCTTGGACGATTCTGGTGCCATCCCCACTGATCACCTTGGCTTTCACATACAAGTATGTATGGGCTAAATCCTCATAGGCCGTATCCGCATTACTGATGGTGAACTCGATGGGCCCGGTTTCGTTGATGCTGGAGAGCGGGAGATGCTCCACCCATAATCCTTGTTCGACACTGGTCTGTGTGGGCGGCACAGTCCACAAATCAAATTCACTGTTGGTGGAGGGGCAGGACTCGGCGTGGATTAAGAAAAGATATCCTTTGTCTTCTTCGATATGCGTCGTCGCTGGGTCGGTCGTCGACTGGTGCGTGGTCTCGGTGGGGCAGCTCTTTTATTCCCTACGGTGCGTTGTGCTTTGGCCACCAAGACGCCTCCCGCTTCTTTGGCCCGCCGTTTCAAGGCTTCTTTGGGTGCCGTACCCCCAAGACATCACCGGCCACTTCCAGTCCACTGCGTATCGCTTGTTTACCCATTGCTTTCACCCCACGCGTCACCAAGGGCAGGAACGTTTTGACGATGCTGCCGAGTATGCTCCCTAGCCCATGTCCTCGTTGCATGCGTGCACTGCTAAAGACCGGAAAGCCACCCCCGGCCTGTTGGGCATAATAGTCCATATAGCTGCGTGCATCGCACTCGTAAGGTACTTTCATTATGCAAAGTGGGGAGCACGTGCTTGTCGAAAATGAAGTGTCAGCACCACTTTTCCTCGTTCGAATGCCACCGGTCGTCCCGTGTCATCTCTTATATCCACCGTGATCGTGTTGATGTCGGTTTGTCGTACGGGCAAGTAGAGCATGTGGGTGAAACTGTGGGTGACTTGATCTCCATACGTCTTTTTAATGGGGACCACCCGTAACAGAGGTGTGTTGATATCGCCCACGATGTGGTTGTCCACCACGTCCGAGTAGACGTAGAGTCCGTACATACCCGACTTCATATCCATCGGGATCTCGCCATGGTGTTCGGTGGGACCAGCGAACGTCTTTAGATCGAAACCCAGCATTTGCTGTAGGATAGGACTCAGTACGACACTCGCCTTGCCGGTGACGATAAGCTGTGCCTTGTCGTTGTGTGCGTTGTAATCGAAGTCCACGTGATTCTTGAAGGGAAAGGATTTGATGGGTTTTGAAGTATTCGTGACCTCCCGTAGAGCCTTATAATGCAACAGTCTTGTCAGCCCACCCATGAACTCCTTGGGGGTATCGTATTGGCCTTCGGGCAGGGTGAGTCGGGTGTTTTTGCCTTCGTAGGTCACCTCGTACCACATTTCATTGGCTCGCACGTTGTACCATGAGTAAGGGTACTGAATACCCGCCAGTCCACATTCCCACCGGCCAGGTAAATGTAACGGTTGTGGTCATTGAGTCACATACTTGGCCACGGTGTTGTCAGGAAACACATCCAGCGAACTGTTACTGGATAGGGTGAGGTAAAACATGGCGACTGAGCTGTCCTGCTGCTGCTGTTGGTTTTAATAGGTGTTCCAGGCCTTGGGCGGTTGTGTCCGGCGTCGTGTTCGTCGCGTTGCCTTGCTACGTGTCACGGCTCTGGAGATGTGGGGTGTCCTGATCGAGGGTGCTTTTTTAAAGGTTTGAAAAGAAGGTGCCCGTTGTGGTGGTGGTGGAGTTTTGGGGGGTGACTCCGGTTCCCAGTCGGCTTCCCAAGAAGGTAGTGGGCCACTCGGCGATTGCTGGGTTCGCTGCATAAAGGCCCAGCGCTGGGGGTTCCCCACCAATTCCTGTGGTACATGCATGTCTTTCAAGCCTTGAGCGAAGACCTCCCATCCTCGAGGATCGGTGTGCGACCTGCGTTGACGCATCAGATCATTCACTAAATCCGTCATGTGGGTCCCCGGGACCACCTGATTCTGTACCAGGAGTTCGCCTTTATCATTCCAAGTCATGTTAGGATTTTGTTTCATCCGTTGTAATACCAGGCCAGCTTGTTTCTTGAACGAGGCAGGTACACTCTTCAGGACTTCGTCTCTCCACCACTGTGGGGCTGTGGTGGTCCTGGTAATGGCGCTGCTGGATGGTGCTTGAGGTCGGCGGTGTGTCACGTGGGTGGTGGTGGTGGTGGTGGTAGACAGGGTTTTGTATTAACCATGAACGCCGCGTACCGTTGAAGGTCTCATTGTACCGTTGTACTTTCTCACTGGCGCTTAACCCCGGTCTCTGTAAGATCTGTTGCATCTCTCCATCGAGGGTGTTTATGGTCTTCACCGTAGGTGGGACAGGGTAGGGCGATTGGAGGTTTTGAAGGAACCGTGGTTCGACGATGACCATTTTTTTCGTGTGGTTCATTGTCGGCCGAAGAGTCCACCCAATACTGGACCCAACACGGAAGCGGCCAACGGTGCTAAGATGGCCCCCGAGAAAGCCACCTTTCTGTAACACCTTTTTCTTTTGTGTTTGAGAAACTCGCTTCTGGACTAAGGTTCGGAGACCTGTCTTATGCTTGGCCAACTTCGCCCTCTGAGCCGGAGTCAGTGGTACGTTGCCTT